>RWJN01000180.1:0-54753 GCA_004332605.1 Steccherinum ochraceum | reverse complement strand
GATAATGCACCACCTCTGCATCAGCGAGCAATGTCAATGCCTGTGCCATCGTTTCCTGAGCCCGCCCCATCTTTCCCTCAGCCTATGTTATCCTTTCCTCAACCTCTTCCTCTTGACAAGCCGGTCCCTCCTTTGCCGCCTCCAAGCCCCATCACCTACACTGTGGCATCTCCGGACTCGTTTGGATCTTTACAAAGTCCTCCATCGTCATATCCTGCATCACCTACCTTGGCGGCGTCGTCTCCACAACTACAGACTTTCAGTCCTGTCATGAACCTCCATGCTGCGGGTATCCTCTCCCAAGTTGACGCTGGGCCGAAGTCTACAAAGGCGGAGAAGCTCTTGAACAAGCTTGGTGCGCTGACTGTCTTCTACTTTGTGGCTGATTGCTAGGTGTTCTGAGCTCGGTCTATGACTTAGACGACGCGATTGCCTCAAGTAATGACCCGAAAGGGCTCGTCAGTACTGGGATTGCTACTGTGAAGGCGGTCTTGGATTCTAGTGGCGCTTTGAAGGCTATCGAAGCTGGAGTGAATTCCTTCGTGGATGACATTCCGTGGCTCATGAAGGGTCTCGACGAGGTTGCGAAGATTCATCCCGTTGTAACCGGTGAGTCGTTGAGGATGTGTTTCATACGATGTTCGTGACGCTCATTCTGTACGTCAGTCGCTGTTCTAGCCTTCAAGGCTGTATATACAATGGAGATGACGCGCAGAGAGAACGACAAAAGGATCCGATCTCTCTACGTCGAAATGAAGGAGATGATCGCCGTCCTCATACAGTACGTGATTCCGGGTGATGAACTTACCTCAGAATTTCATCATTTGTCACAGACTGAAGGACGTCAAGGATCCCAAGGACGTAGGTCCTGACGGCAAGACGATTGCAGCTCGCATGCAGTCCCTCTGCGAGAAAGCAGCGGATAATATCAAGGAATGCGCAAATGCTTGTGACTCCTACACGAAGAAGCGTCTCGTCGTCAAAGTCCTCAAGGGACATTCTTGGGAAGTGAAGCTCGTCGGTTTCGTGGGGACATTCACGCAGCGGAAAACCGATTTCCAGCAAGCACTTGCCATCCACACCGCCCGCACCGTCGATGCTATTCAAGGCATAGTTTCCGATACCCAAGTGTCTGTAGCAGCATTGGACCAGAAGTATGTATGCCGTCGTCTCACTTGTGTCCTCCGCTTACATTGACTGTTCAGGATGGACCTTTTCTTCAAGATGTTCGCCCTGAACATCCCGAAGCTGGAACTCGACATGCGCTCCAAGATGCAGGAGAAGGGAGACCCCGATACAGTGCTCAACAACGATGTCGCGTTGAAAGCACTTAACGATTACGAGAACGAAATACGCCCCAAGCAAGGCAGCAATGTGAAGGGCGGTGAACGTATCGTTTCGGAGTTCACTGTCAAGGATCTGAAGGACGAGTTGCACGAAAATGTGGACGCTGCCGTCAATGAGAACTTCCAAATCTTCGAACGGAAGTTCTTGCTGCACCAGAACCAGTTGCAGGAGCAGCTTACGAAGTCTATTCACGAAGTCATCATCGCTGTCCGTGAAGGGCCTCACGACAAGATTAAGAACCCGGTGAGTCAAGGATTTGCGCTGTTTCTTCTGCATGTAATAACCGTCACGGTATTGCGCTGTACAGGAGCTCAAAGAGATGTGGAAAGAAATGGTTGGCACCCGTCTACTCTGTCGTTGAATTTGGTCTAACTTTTACGTCTTTCGCAGAACTGGCGTCGTAATGTCAAAGCCAGTCTTTTCGTGATGACGCTCAGAGACCTCTTCCGTGAGAAGGGAGAAGAGAACAGTAACGGTATGGAAGCTCTCGAAGACTGGGCTCTCAAGTACATCGACGCGACATGGTTACAATCTATCATGGAAGCCTTTGACGATGACGCTTCCGGATACATCACAGTCGTTGAACTTAATCGCTTTACGGACGCTCTCCCTGACAGTCTTGGATGGAGGTCAGCGTCTTTCGCTACGACAGTCCTTTTCCTTGACTGATATCTTCCTCTTCAGCCTACCGCATTGGATTGCATACTGGGCAGTTGGTTCGTCATGCTACATGATATTTTGCTTTGTTGTTTGCTGAAATGCAGTTCAGGATGGCAGCTCACGACGCAGAAATACAAAACCCAGATCGAAGAGATTATGGACAAGATGTTCTCCTTCGTCGCATTCGTCTTGCCGGAGAACCGCAAGCGAGTCGAGTACTACCTCTCCATGGTTTGGAAGTTCGTTTCCCAGATCATCCAAGGCCTTAATTACCCCAACGAGGCCCCAGAACATGTAGCCGAGAAGTTCACCGCATATGTTGAGCACGAAGAAGACCGCCTTCGCAAGAATCTCGAACTAATCAAGTACGACATCGATGCACTCGATACGATGCAAGTCGTCGCCGGAGGCAAGATTGAGAAAGTGAGTTTCTTTTTATGATAAAAAAACTCTACACTGAAACTGATAACGTGCGCTGTGTAGCATATTCTGCCTATGATGTACCTTTTGCTCTCGAGAGATTTCAAGCTCTTCAGAGTCGCGCAGACTAAAGTCCTCCACGACGAAGAGCTCTGGGATGCTGCCGACAGTCTCATGTGGCTGAACGACGCTGCTGTATACCGCATGCGCGACTTGACAGGTCTGTATCTGTATTTCAGGTCATAATCCCCTCGTCTCACTTTCTTGTTCTTACTCTCAATTACAGAATTATTCCAGCAGCGCAAGTTGGACACTGCCCTTCAGTTGAAGAAGTTCGCCTGCGGCATTGTACGTAATCATCTTCTTTTACTGCACATACCCGTTCATTTCTCGGGTACACAGTTCGACTACATGAACGATTCTACACCGCTTTGGTCGATGAGCAAGCTCAAAGAGCCTGGCTATACGTACCGCAGGTATACCTTGGAAGAGCTCAGTGCCGAGCCCGAGTTCGACGAGGAGGGGGTGTTGAACTATGCCATCAAAACCACAACCGCTGTTGTGACAGAGGCGTTCGACGCTTCTGAGAACAACGGCGTTTCAGGAATTCCTGAGTTAGTTGGAAGAAGGAAATATTGTGAAAGAGATGTACGTAGATGCGCTCTTTCTGCAGTTACACTCCTAACGGATTGCACAGACAAGGCACATGGTGCGGAAACAACTACAACTACACGTTGGAAGAATTTCCCGTCGAGACGATGGATACCTTCCACTTCAATCCAGACAACGCCTCTGAGCCCACCTTTGCTTACTCCTACACGGAAGCGAATGAGATCGACCCTGGCCCTTTCAAGTTGTCAGGGAGTTGCAGCAAAGGCGAGGACGGCGTACTGAAGGTCACCTGGCAAGTCGAGTATGAAGAAGGCAAGGGTACTGAGCACTTCATTGGCCATTTCGATGAACAAGGCTCCATCGTCGGGTATCGCAGCTGGTCTGAAGACGTCTCGGAGGCCAAGCACGATACCCTTTTCATCTACCGCCGCATCCCAGCTGAGGTTATGGTACTCCGACCTTCCCCTTCTGAGCTGTCGGCCAACAAATATCGCGCCTTGTGGCAGTTCGCTATCAAGTATGCGAGGCGGGAGGTGACCAAAAAGGCGTGGTCATGGTCGTATTTCGCAGAGAGGCGGAGGATCCGAGAGCGGTACATCAAGCTGAATATTCAACATTGGTGGTATGGACGGTCCTTGACAGACGAAGAACATGTAGAATTCTTGGAGTGCAGAAAGGCCCTCACTACTGCGGAGTCACTGTTCTACCGGAGTATCCGAGAGTATGCAATGGCCATCATGCCAAAGCATCAGTAAGCACGCCAGTACGCGATCTTTCGTTGTCATGAAACTTACCTTGTGCCTTTAGCGGTCTCATATGCGATGGGTGCAGAAATCCTTCGGTGGTCCGCGTTACATCTGCTTGGATTGCGCCACCCCTGACCAAAAGTTCTGGGACACATGCGACGCGTGCGACCTCACTTGCTTCGACAAGGACATCGACAGAGGCGACAGGAAGAACCACAGACCCAATCACGACGTGATGAAGCTGCGCACCGTCCTCACCTACCATGACATGCCTGCATACTACCAATCTGCCTGGGAGTCTTTGACGGAGGCTCGAGCTCATTTCCACGCCTCAGCTGAGGGAGCGAAAGCCTCTATACAGGTGGTGACGGACCGTGCGGAAGTGCACTCTCCCGTTACGCTTGGGAGGACGGGCTCAGACTCTTCGGCTGATTCCAATGGCGCGGAAGGTTCGAGCATTGACGACGCCCCTACTGCGACCACTCCAGCTACTCCCCTAAGCCTTGTTGTATCGCTGGGCACTAAGGCGACCCTTATCCATCCCGAAGTGCCCGTCGCGTCCCCACTCACCAAAGACGAGCAGGAAGGTCCCAAAGACACTCTTTGCGGCGTTTGTTCAAAGGCAGTGCAGATGCCATGTTGGTATTGCACTCGGTGCACAGGTACTTCCTATCCGTCATTTGTCTGCCATGAAGCATTCTCACCTAATGGTCTTGTCCAACAGAATGCTTCATCTGTGACGACTGCGAAGAGAAGACTCACTTATCCTGCGTCACCTGCCACAGTCTCTACGTCCAACCCAACTGGTACTACGGCAGCAACGCAAAGGACAACTTCCAATGCAACGTCTGTAACGCCAAGAACATCCCCCCGCCCTCCGATCTCGACCGCGCCCAACAACACGTCTACACTCACCCTCTCGTGCGGTGCAAACCTTTCGTTCCGGATCCAGTAGAGACAAGCGAGCCTACCACGGAAGACCGTATCACGTTCTTGGAGCGCAGGACGTCGGAGATGGACACGAAAATCGACCAGCTCGTGGAGAAGTTCACGAGGGTGGAGCAGACTTTGAACGCGGTAGGGAAAACGATGGAGATGCTTGCGACGAAGTTCGGCCCAGACTCGGTGGCGCCACCGAACGGGTCTGCCCCAAGGGAGTCGCAGGTTTTCGAGCTTCCTCGACCGGTCAAAGCCTCATAATTCTGTCATTTGTATCTGAGCATGCTATATCTGTCATTGGTATCTCCATCCATTCATCCGTATTTATTCCCATTGCATTTCTATGTTGTACATACCCTATCTCTCGTAATATTATTCCCCAGGACGGACGGACGAATCTAAATAATTGGGAGCACGTCTCAGAGGCGACTGACGACGGTAGGTTCGGAAGGTTGGCCCCGGGCCATCTCTTGACGAAGGACGTCGTAAATCGCTTTCGCTAGACCCGTCGGGTTGATCTGGACGACCTATTGGAAACACATGTGTGAGTTGGAGAGCGGATCGATGTTCAGGCAGGAGACGCTTACCAGATGGCCTGCATTCGGAACCTTGGCTACGGAAGCGGCCTTGCCTTGCGCCACAGTGTGGGAGACGTAGTCCTTGGTCTCGGTCGTCCTACAAGGTTGCATTATATCAGCATCGGGTATGAGGGAGACTAGTGTCGCATGAGACTGACAGATACGGCTCGCTGATGGAACCCCAGATAAAATGCACCGGAAGCCGAGAGCATAGGGTAGGCAGGAACTTGTATGCGCGAGAGCGACCGAGTTTGTCGGAATAGCATGCCTTGGGACGTAAGCTCAGCGATGTGATATCACGACTACGAATCAGAATGAACACGTACGACTTCCTGGTCTCGCGGACAGATGAGCGTCACGCCTTCTTGCTTATCGGGATACGTTGCAGTGGGTAAGTCTCGCAAACCATGTTCCTGTATCGAGCATACGTTGATGAGGCTTTGCACGAACGGTACGATTCATGGAAACATACCACGAACAGCTTGAGGACACGTGGGTCCCAAATCTTCCAGGATGGTCTTGACTGGAGAATTTCGTACGCCGCGTTACGGCTAGGCCAGATATCGCGTCGCCTTTGCGCCCCGCTAATAAGAGCGTCGCTATCTGGTATCATAGTCGGAGGGGGGAGGAGCATAGGTTCGACCAAGATCATCGCTGAATAAGTCACAGGAACGGGGAGCGTCGTGAGAAGCATGCTGGGGGGAACAACCGGATGTGAACAACAGTAGACGTCACTGGGCGAATGAAAGGCGTACTGCGATATAGCCCCCATCGAGTGTCCAATAGCTACCAGTCGACGCTTGCTGAAGTCGACAGGCACTCCGACACCTTGCCCCGTGAGGAAAGCGTGAATGCTCCTTCCATACTCTTCCCAAGCGACTGTGTCACAAAACATCGCTTCGGTGAGCTTATACACCACGACTCAAGTCCTCAAGTACTCACAAACATGCGAATAACCCCACTGTAACTCCTGCTCATTGATCACTGCTGCATCCCCGTGATTTGCACAGTCTAAACTCCAGATGTCACAAATCTTCGGCGGCTTGGACGACTTCTCCAGTGCTGCATAGAGATCTTCTATGGTGGGCTCCCAGTGCTCCTTGTGAAATCCTGTGCCATGGGTGAAGATGAGAGTGAGGGCGTCTGAATCCTCTGAGTAGAACTTCGGATGCCAGTAACGCTTGGCGGTGGTGACGAGGGGATAGTCTGGACGTGGGTCAAAGACGTAGGATTCAGACTGCATCCTCTCTTGCATGAAGTACAGTTTGCAGAAAGACTTCAAGAAACTGAGACAGTTTGATGGATGATGTTCGTTGGGGAACCGTGGAAGTAGTCTGGCGTTTTATATCGAAAACGAAAGTCCGAGATGCGAGAAGATTCTGCCGACAACAAGCGACCGCAACGCTAGAGTATGTCGCGTGGATTGTGTAAAAAATGCATGCAGCATCACAGAGAGTCTTGTGCGTATTGGGGAGGAGAGGGGGTCGGTCAGTCACCTCGGGCATAAGATTCAGCATGCAGCATGTTTGCAGCTCCGGCAACTCCGGTAAGCCAAGCCGGAGTCTCGGCGCTACCCAATTTGTCTGATTTGCTTCAATGCTTGCCGGGTTTCGGCGTGCAGCCCAAGGCTCTCCAAAGTTGCAGCCACGACGTCGACGACACCTCCTTATATGATGCTCAATTCGCTCTACTGTCCCTGCAAAGAACTTGCCATATCGTTCCGATCGTCTTGCCGTCCTCTGCCAATCTTCCTCCTCTGCATTCACGCGAGCCCAACGTAGCGTTCAACCCGTATGGAGTTAGAGATCTTAGGCCTCGCGTGACGCGTCTCTGGAATACAGTACGTATCGAAGCTTTCTGCTACGTTCTGTCATGAATTTTGCCCGAACAGTTTCTCGTCGTGCACCGGACAGATTGTAACCGCAGTGACAAGCCTTCATTCAAAACTGTAAAAGCGTAGAAAGGTGTGGGGAGAGGGAGATTGCACAAGGTACGCTCCAAGGAACACTAGGGTATCCGACATTTTTGACTGAATACTTTCCAGGTTCAATGTCCTTCGCGTGCACGAAGCGCTACCTCATGCGCATAATACGTCGTCAACAATACCGACTCGTCCAATGTTCAAAGGGCCCTGATGATCGGGCAGGTATACATCCTCCACCGATCGCAATGCGAGGTTTGCGCCTTGCGATCACGATTTCGCTGCATACTGGATGAGATCCTCGCACTTTAAATCCAGCAGCTCACCCACGGCTTCGAAGAACGTCAATACCGAACACAGAGATCATCGAGTATACAGTGTAGAACGCTTAGGTGGCACAGAAGGAAGGAATACAGGACACTGTCAACTCAGCTCGTGGTACGTCACTCACAACGTATCCATACAAGTCCCATGCTGAAGTCCCATGTGCGTCCCAGATGAATAGCTCGGGGTTGCATATAGCTCTGCATGTAGGGTCCGGGTGCAGTCTTAGTGTACGGAATACATTTGATGAGCCCAGCTATTCTTGCTTTGTGGTTCGCTCCTTCCTCTTATCGGCGGTATTTTGACGACGTGCACGGTCATAATGCGCCTCACACATCGTAAGTACTTCTTTTCTCACCTCTGCATATCATTTCTACGGGTAGCGTTCAATGGAGTTGACAGTCGAATAGGCCTACAGTTATCCACGCACAGCGCCGTTTTCGTATCAATTTCCAACGCCGCCCTTCTGTATGATGGGTCTCCGGATCTTTGATGCGCACTGCGGAAACGCTTACCCCCTCAAAACTCCCTTACAATTATGAGACTCACCTCAGAGCCTCAGAGATATTCGAGCTGCTTCTATTGCAACTCACACGGAACCCCACTCACTCATCCTAATTTTGACAGGCATGGCCTAATTCCCATGTTCATCACGCAGCACATTGGATGATACCGATAAGCGATCGAGGGCACGCGCACTATAAGTACGGCCGTTGATGGATTCTCGGAGGAGACTTTCCAAGAGCCCACTTCCAAGCTGCAATGCGCGCATTGTCGTTCAAGCTCTGTCTGTTCGTGGTCGTTCGGCTTGGTGTAGCGGCATGGCTCTGCTCAGCGGAGTCGCAGGCTGAAGCACCGTTCGTTCCGAGAACTCAAGCTATCAAGTTCCCTGATCTGTATGAGGCATCCATTGCCGAACTTCAGGAGGGCTTGGAAAAAAGACAGTTTACCAGCGTGGACCTCGTCAAAGTACGTATGAAATGCAGCAGTGAAATATTCGTTGCTCATGCTTTACTTCTCGCGAAGGCGTACTTCGCTAGGATTGACGAAGTGAACCTTCAAGGTCCGACTTTGCGAGCCGTCATCGAAATGAATCCTTCCGCGCTCGAACAAGCAGCTGCGCTCGATCGCGAAAGACTGGTGAAGGGGCCTCGCGGTCCACTCCATGGCATCCCTATCATCGTCAAGGACAATATCGCTACATTACATTCTGAGGGTGAAGTCAGTTGTATTTCTAGTGATACCCGCTTTGTAACATTGTTCTCTTCCCAGGCATGAACACTACAGCCGGTACGCTTCCATGTCGAGTTCACCCTTTCATCTTCACCGACAGGTCCACGTAGGATCATTTGCACTTTTGGGCTCTGTCGTCCCACGAGATTCCGGTGTAGCTGCCAAGCTACGTGCAGCAGGCGCTATCATCTTAGCCAAAGCCAACCTCAGTGAATGGGCCAACTTCCGCGGGAGTGTGCCATCGGGCTTCTCTGGAAGAGGAGGTCAATCTTCAAGCCCATACGTGCCACTCGGTGACCCTTCTGGGTCGAGTTCTGGGAGCGGTATTTCCGCTGCCATCGGGCTGGCAGCGGGCACCCTTGGCTCGGAGACAGATGGGTCTATCATATCTCCGAGTAACAACAACAATCTGGTTGGAATCAAGCCGACGGTTGGGTTGACGTCGCGAGCAGGAGGTTTGTTTCGTGGCTTCTCAAAACTCATCACAATCACTGACGAAGTGCTTATAGTGATTCCTATATCTGAGCAGTAAGTGATTAAGCATAAGATGATGATACAAGTTGATTTACTGGAGTCCGTAGTCAGGATTCTGTGGGTCCGATGTGCCGCTCTGTTGCAGACGCAGCCACGATCTTGACAGTGATCGCCGGCAAAGATCCCTTGGACAACTTCACTCTGGCACAACCTCCCGTAGTTCCGGATTTCACCAAAGCTCTCAACAGGAACGCGCTCAGAGGTGCTCGTCTCGGAGTTCCAAGGGCACTTTTCTCCCGGAGTAACAACAATATTGTCGCTGCTTTCAATGCTTCGTTGGAGACGTTCCGAAAACTCGGTGCTACCATTATTGATCCTGCAGACCTCCCTGACAGTGCAGAGCTTCAAGCGAGCAACAATGAGACGGTGGTTCTGGATACCGATTTCAAGGTATGGTAGATGATGCACTTAATCGAGAAGGTCACTCACCAGTGTGATTTTGGCAGGTCGACGTCAACCGCTACATTGCTGGATTGGTTGAGGTCCCCACTGGTGTCAAGAATCTCGCGGATCTGATCACCTTCAACAGCGAGCACGCATCTGAAGAGCTCGTACCGCCCTTCTGGACGGATCAGTCAATGTGAGTTACCAGCGTTCGTACTGACCGCTGCTCTGTTGAACGTTGGATCAGCTTCATTGCATCCGAGAATACTACTCAAGATCAGGCCTACTTCGATGCTTTGGCTGCAGACAAGGATCTGGGTCAAACCCGAGGCATCGATGGCGCACTAAAGAAGTTCAAGTTGGATGCTCTCCTCCTTCCGTCCATCGTCTCTTCCGGTCCAGCAGCTATCGCCGGATACCCAGTCGTCACAGGTGTGTCGACCATTATACGCGTTTGATATTGTCACCTTGATCTCATCATGTACTCTTTACTCAGTACCACTCGGATTCCAACCTGCCAACGTCACGCTATCGCCTGCTGAGCCGACACGGTCAATGGGTCCGAATATGCCATTTGGCATCTCGTTTTCGGGGACGGCCTTCTCCGAGTTCAAGCTCGTCTCTTTCGCGTTTGCGTATGAGCAAGCCACGCACAATCGGCTTAAGCAGCTAGCTTTCGCAGCTGCTATACCGAAGACGCAGCTTCAAGATGTTATTGGCAAGTAGTTGCCCATGTCACGGGAAGCCATCTGAAAATGTACAGTGTACAAAAGTGCAAAATACTACTTGTATTTACATGCTCCGTGCGCTTGATCACCCCAGCATTGCAGATATATCGGACGTGATGGTGATGCACCGGCGATGCCCAGGCATGACGAAGGGTATGGATGATATATAGACAAGTATATGCAGGTCACAGAGTGGACGTGTATGCTACTTGGAAGCATCCTTGAGCATCATGTCTGCGCATTTTTCGGCAATGGCATACACCATCGCCTGGGGATGCGCTGCAGGTGCTACTGGAATGATACTTGCATCGGCGATACGAAGACCTTGTACCCCGTACACACGCAAAGATGCATCCACGACTCCCGGTTTGGCGTCGAACCGCGGAGCCATACGGCAGGTGCTGGAGTAGTGCATCATAGACATGGCATGCTTGCGGACGTACGCGTCGAGTGTCTCATCGGAAGAAACGTCTGGTACCGAGAGATCGCTGATATCATAACCACCCTCTCGCATGGTGCGTGAGACGGCGAGGCTGGTACGCAGACCGGCGCGGAGAGCGTGGTAGTCGTCGGGGTGCGTCAGGTAGCGAGTCTCGCATTGAGGAGGCTCCAACGGGTTTGTGGACCTCAACAGCACGCGTCCACTGGACTTTGGCCTCAATAACGCGACGTTCAAAACGTAGAGCCCTTTGAACAGCTCAGCGCCAGGTGTACGAGGGTCTCCAATGCTAGTCTTCATCTGTGCATCAGTGATCAGTAGGGGTTGAGGTGGAGAATGACTTACAGAAAGCACTGCAAAATCAGGAAGATTTTGTGGGTCAGTCGAGTCCTCTTGCTCCTTGGAGTGCGGTAGCGGGGTGCCATCTTTGGAAATAAGCGAAGAGATGCCGAATATCTCGCATTCAACCATAGTACCTAGGAGCCAGCCTGAGCCGTATCTCAAGTAACGGTACAGTTCTCGGACGAGAGTCGGCGGCCAAACAAAGGCGCTCCAAAGCGAGTCTTTCAGTGGACATTTATAAGTCGTTGGAACGAGGATATGATCTTGCTGCAGAGGGTTTGTTTTTGCAATTCAGTGCCGCGTGGTTGCAGAAAAGTGCCAATCCTCTCACCATGTATGTTCCAACCCCAGGAAGGTCAATGACCACGTCGATACCTTTTGCTTTTAAGTGAGAGGCAGGCCCGATACCACTGTCGTTGAATAAATGAATAGTACTGTAAGTCAACAAAGTAAGCCATACCTGAGCATTAGCAACTGTGGCGATGCGAGAGCGCCGCAGGCGAGTACAACCTCACGCTTTGCTGAGATGATGCGCTCTGTGTCCCCGCTCACAGACCGGACAACTACTCCTGACACACGCATCTCGGCGTCCACCCACGAGAACAGAAGTTTTTCTCCAATGGCCTCAGTGCAGATATGAAGCTGAGACGCCCTTGCCTCGAGAATTTCCGCAGGAAGATACGCCCGAAAAGAAGAAGACCGAGTTCCATCGGCCCCAACTGTAAATTGCATCTTGTTACACCCGAAACTGGGCTCGAGCGGAGAGTGCATGTCGTCTATCCCAGGGAATCCGAGGCGCTCAGCAGCCTGCTGCATCCTTCGACAGACGAGTATAAATGCGAAGCCTAGATGGATCTACAAATATGACATACCTTTCCGAGTTGCCATACAGATAGCCTTCGAACGAGCGTACTTGTAATGGTCCTAGGAGATACATCAGACTTGACCTGAGCGAAACCCTTTGAATGCCATTTACCGTGTGCACCATGGAATTCGCGAGGGACGGGTCCAATCCACGTTTCTGACATTTTGAAGAACTGCTTGAGATCGTTGTATGCCCATCCGACATTCCCGTCTTGAGCCCATGCGTTGTACTCTCCAGGAACGCCGCATGTGTACTGTCCTCCGTTGATACGAGTGCTCCCGCCAAGTCCGAGCCCTGAGATTAGGGTGACAGAACGCCCTAGTTGCTCGTCGCGGGCACTCTCAAACGCAGTGCTGTGTCTCCCATCAGAGAAATGGTGGAACGAGGGCAGCGGTGTTCGGTGCGTCCAGCTACAGCAATATCAGGTCTTGAAGCACTTTGGGTATACCATAAATAAGGACGTACGAATCACCTGCGTCACCTTTCTCGACTAGGAGGACAGTGTGTCTGCCCTGATCGGTAAGCCTTCTGGCCAATACACATCCGGCATTACCACCTGATAGGTCATCGAAGTCTTTAGCACCAGCCCGATAATGAGCGCAGAAAACGCACCGCCAACTACAACGAAGTCGTAAGAGTCGTGAAGGGACTCGGGTTTCCGCAAAGCGTCCGATTGCTTGAAATGCCACATTAGGGTGCTTCTTAGAGGAGCTCGAGTCGGCGGCGAGATGATGAAATAGACAGGTCTTGCCACTGCCTGTGGTACTTACAAGTTACAAGTCACAACGCTTTAAATATTGAGACCGTACGATTTGTTCAACGTTCGTTAACGGTAACCCTCCCACGCCGATTCGTCGAAGAACCCTGTTCATGTGCTGCCCTGCGCCTCGGTCGTTCTTCAAGCTGCAAGCTCGTGAAGCATCTTGATCGAAGTTTGACACCTGCAAACGGGCAGTACAAGGCCAGTACTAGTGAGAACTTCAAGCTCGTTCCGAAGTGGGACATTCAACGTTCAACGTTGAGCACTCAGACTCAGACGAGTCGGAGTCAGAGGAGAGTCAGACTGTCAGAGGCACCAAAAAGTTGCAAAAACCTTGGCGTCAAGCTGCAGGGAAGCCGTCGGCTACTTGAATATGATTATCTTACAGCAATCTTACAGCATCCCATCGCCCGGCGTTCGCCCGGCAGCTATATGAACTTGTCTGCAACGTCGGCTCAACGTTATGCATCTCTGCGCTCAAGAACTTCGCGAGCTCCTGCATGATCTCAGAAGTCTCTAATGTGCGCTCATCTCATAAGGTGTTTGTCCACTTCTTCGATCTTACGGAAAGTAATCACCTTTGCTGATGCGGTGATAGGGTCACGGTCGATATCGCTCAATCGTGCGCGCGAGGAAGAGAGTTATATCGTGCAGTGTAGCCCTGCATACTATACGCATGCACAGACAAGCACTGTGGCGCTACGTCCCGTGGCGTGATCATGAGAGAATGTGCTCCCTGGTGTCGAAGCACTAGATCGCTGTGCATCCGTACGTATCTGCCGAGAACTTGAGTTGCCCTCCGTGAACCTTGAGAGAACTGATCATATATTACAGCAAACGTCCGGTCTTTTATATAAATTTTACCAACAGGACACTCCCGTTCTGCTGCTACTGCCATACAGTGACACGCTGTCGATGTCGACCAACAACTCCCTTCCCAGCATATCCATCCTTCCGCCACCTGGAACTACTTGGATAGCGGCCATTGGGCCTGCAGTCAACTTCCTCATGATAGGCGCGACATTGGGAGCTGCGGAGATTGTCATGTTGTGTGCACTTCTTTTCTTTTCAACACCCTCCCTTCGACGCAGCTTTATTTTTCTCCTCAACCTCTTCGCAATACTGTTAGGGATAGCGGGGACTGTGGTCAACTGCTACGAGGAGGTATGCTGTCGCTTGATACTACTGTCGGTTGCTGAAACTGTGTTTTATGTTTGAAGATTCATTCTTTGATGTCCCCGACTTCGCCCGTACATCCCTCGGTCATCTTGACTATGGGTATCCTGACCGGGATCGGACCTACATACCTCGATTGCATGCTACTGGTCAGACTCCACGCCGTCTACTCAGGTAGACGTGTCGCTCGACGTGCACTCTTCGTGATTTTGGGCATACCCATAACACTGAACGTAGGCCGTGCGGTTAACTCGATCGTGTATCTCGTCAACTTCTGGAACAACATGCAGAAACTTGTCAAGGGTCCCTCTGGTTTGGACGGTGGATATGTGATCGTATCCAGCCAGCTTCCGTCTGTCAAGATCGAATGGTTCGCGCAGATATTTGCCGATTGGTGCGTTCTTACCAGATGTTGCATTGAGATTTGGTTTTCATTCGTTGTGCCTTCAGCTATTCTTCTGTTCTTTTCCTCTATCCTCTTTACAAATCAAACGCTCTTTATAAAGCTGGTCCGTTTCACTTTCCTTCGCGATGATTGTGCTTGGTGAATAATATCTCACTAGGCACTTCGTTTTCGAGAAAGATTGTTACCCTGTTTTGGATCTCAGTCACAAACTTCGTCTTCCCTGTCATCCTCTCTATCACGCAGCTCGTCGTCTATATGGTCATTCCCACGCGGTTCGACATAGTTCTCTACATCCAAGAAGTGAACTACCATATCACCATCATTGCTGTCGTCTTCGCCACTGTATGGGTCTTTGAAGGCCGTTGGGCACAGCAACACGGCATTGCAATTTCGAACGCTTCTGAAGAGTCGTCTTCCGTTTCTTCCATTCATTTCATAGATCCTGGTCTCAAAATAAACGGACGTTTCAATGTGGACGGCACTAGAGTTGTGCGACCAGAGCGCATTTCTGTCGCCACGTCAAACCAAAACTTCACGGCGGATACGATGGATGGCACCAGCATTGGGGGTAGCATGTCTACTTCTGCCTTTGCTTTGGAAGGGTTGACGGAATACAGAGAAGTGAAAGAAGAGCAAAAATCTTTGGCATGAAGGTAACGATCTTTTGAGGTGATCCTCGTACAAATTCTTATGCATTTCCAGAGTTCTCCGCCTCGTGGCTATGGAGACGATACCTAAAAATGTCTGTACCTATGGAGGGTTTGTGCTTGGGGTGACACAGTGGCGGGTTGAGGGATGGAAAGTCGGAAGGGAAGCAAGTTGGCCAGTGCTTTGTTATGCATATGCAATCATTAAGACTCCAACTAGCTTGTCAACTGAAACTGTTCGCTTGCTCTTTCCTGGAGATCATACACGTGTGATATGTCTGCGCACATCAGCAGTACTCTGTTGACTATATGGCTCCGGACTCCCGCACCCTCGGTGTACTGGCCAACCCGCCCGCCGAGCGTGATTCCTGTCCAGGAGGTACTTTGCCCTCCGATCGTCAGCCTCACAGGTGACGGGAGATGTCGCAGACGATCTATCATCCAGACGCACGGACTTGCGTGAATAGTACAACATCTTCGCGCGAGCGCGGCTTCCGAAATTAGTGGTATTCCGAACAAAATTGTCTCAAAGCCTGTTCTTGAGCAGTGGGTACTTGCTCTGAAGGAATGCGTGGATATCTTCAGCTAAAAAGACGGTCAGCGTCTGACATCAGAGTGCGTTCATCAAACTTAAGAACGTACCCAATTGATGAGGCGTTTCGTGAGGGATGAGGTGCCCGGCATTAGGGTTGAGCACATTGCTACAATTGACCGGACGACGCCAGACCAGATGTTGCTTCTCCTCAGCTTTGCTGCAAGGAGATGCGAGTCAGCGACCTGATTTCAATCCTCTACGCTAGGGCCGAGGAGATTGACGTACTCTCCGGGCTCGCCATTGCCAGCAGGCATGATAAACTTCAAGGCAATGCGTTCATCGATGTTGGGGAGATGGTACCACGCTTCGATCGAGCTCAATTGTTCTGCGAAGGTAATCGCTTCCTGACAGAGGATTGTGGACGATCAAGGATTGGCCCAGCAGACGACAATGAACACCATACTTGTATAGACTTCGTCTTCAGGCTGACACTCCCATCTGGGTTCTCCCGCAGTCCGTATTCGACGTAAACTTTCAGGACTTCTGGGTCCCATTTCTGGAAGAAGGCTGACGCTTGAAAGAGACGAAGGGCCTCCTCCCTATAAGACCGCTTGAGTATCTCGCATAAATCGACACAGTACACCTTTTACCTTGATGACCAAGTATCGCGTCGAGATAGAGCACCGACGGACATTCCGTTGAGGTACGCAGCGAAATGCTCAGCTGAATACGGTATTGCTCCAGCAATGATAGGATCCACTAGAATGATAGAGTCGAAAAGGTGGCTGTACAGTTTATGACTGGCAGACCAGACACTATATACAAAGACCATGAGCGAACAGTATTACACCTGAGTTGTTGGACTTACATGGAGCACCCGCCGTAAGAATGGCCGACGCCGACGAGCGTGCGTTCAGCAAACCCGTGCTCTTCACGTCGTTTGCTCTCAGACGGTGACACACGCGAGAGATGCGTAGGTAGATCCGAAGAAGTGGGCGCATGCGGGAGGTAGTTGGTCAGGAAATTCGAGAGGTCTCGCGCATTATCTTGCCAGTCGTCTTCCATTTGAAGATTTTCAGTGTTCCAGGATTTCGAGCAAGTAGCTTGAACACACTCACATATCCCGGATAGCTTCCCTTCATTGACGATTGCAGAGTCGCCATGATTCGCACCGTCGAAGCACCATATTTCAGCTACTTCGTACGATGCACCCTTCTCGCGCATGATGTTCACAAGATGCAGTAGAGTTGGCTCCCATATCTGCAGCTCAATGATCAGAATCTCTTGGCCCATAGCAACACCGGCGACGACTCACCTCTTTCATGAAGCCATTGGCATGTGCGAAGAATAGTGTAATGCCCTTCGGAATACCTGACCCGCTTCTCTTCCTCACATAGCGATTGACGCAACACCACAACGCTGTTTGATCTCGTCCCAAGCTCTTCAGCTCCCCTTTCCCCTGTTTTAGCTTCGCCTCTGCAAGCTCATTCGCCAACGCGACGATCTCTTCCCTTCGTTGCTTCTTGTCTTTTCCGAATGCGAACGCTGGAATCGGAGGAACGGGTACCAGTGGGGTCGTCCGCGGATAGGCTGCGGGGACTACGTGGGTAGACAAGGTCCATTCTGGATGAAGCAACGAACGGGCTTGGCGTGTCGTTGGAAGTGAAGGGGGAGATGTATGCGAGGTCGCGGTTGGATATGGTAGGATGGGTTCAAGAATGCGTGGATTGTAGGTGTAAGGCCATGGCGCGTCTGGTTTGGGGTATGAACCGGTGAACATCGAACTCAAAGGGCTACTGCGGTTGCTGGAGTGCTTTCGAGTACCGCCGGATATGAGGGGGAGATGTAGAGCCACATTGAGCTGAGATCTACAGCTTTTGAGAGGAAGAGTGAAACGTGCAGTGAGAATGACCGGGTGCAACTCAGTAGCCGGTCAGTTTCATTCACCGTGCGCACGAGACATCCGTCGATGATCGCGGTGTTTTGAGGCAACTTGGAGACAGCTCTCCTCTAGATATACAAAACTAACCTACGACGGGGTATCCTGGTATACAAAGGAGAATAATACAATAGACAGTATGAGAGGGAAAAATGAAACAGAACGATCAATCATACGGTTCAAGTCTTCTACTTCGAGTTGGGAAGAGATTCTGCGGTCTGCAACGTCCATGACTCAATCTCGTCCATAGGCACTTCATTCCACTTCGCAGTGACCTGTAAGATTCAGCGAATGAGGGCGAGGACAAGAAGATGGCGAGTCAGTACAGCATACCTCCTCAAGCACGTCTAGCAATGCAGTAGCTTCGGCGTCAGCATCTTCTCGTGCCTTCACATGAGCTTGGATCTCAGCTTGTAGTCTGAGATTTGACTGGTCGAGCTGTTTATGAATTCGTAAGGTAACCGTCACAACTCCAAAGGAGAGTCAAATATAAAGAAGCCAAGTTTCAAAGCGAGATACGAAAGAGCGCGGGAAGCGTAAGTAATCGCACAAGAGAACACACTCACTTCCGCTAACATCGCCTGCAACCTATCCTTCTCCTTCTCCAGTAACGGTATCGTCCTCGCCCTGGCAGCAGCTCGAGGCTGCAAGTTCTCTCTCCAGAGATCCTGCCCCTCGTACGCGTCTCCTGCTCGTTTGCGTTTCTTGGCTTCGGTAACAACAGCGTGCAATTTGTCGAGGTTGTCTTTCACGCTGAATTGGGCGAGAAGTTCGTCAACGCGATTCTATGTGCACGGAGAAAAAGATTATAGAACGGGTAATTAGAGAACTGAATACTGCATCTGAGAGAGGAAACATACATACAGTGATACCAGACTCCATGTGCTGTGCGACCGTGTTGAAGACCGTGGATGATGAGGCTGGTTCCTCTTCACACCACAGCGAAAAGCACTCTTGGAAGTCTTCATATCTACATCACGCAGAATCACAGAGATGAGGTCAGGAACAAAAGAAATCGGAGAAGAGCACGTACGTCCATTTGTGAGTAGAACGTTGAATAGCGGCCTGTAAAGCGGCGTAGAACGACGTCCAGCGTTTGCTGCCTGCTGTGATGGAGCTCATTAGTCGAATTACGCCAGAGGAGCTATCGTCAAGACGATGGTGGGGAGTTGAGAAAGGAGTAGTGGTTGGTCGCTACCAAAGCACCGGAAGAGCAGGAGTCGGGACTGGCAAGAGTTAAGACGCGTCGTGCACGCGTCGCGTTCGTCACGTGCACTTGATCTTGCCATTCTCGCTTGCAAGTTGCAACTCGGGCTTTCGGCTTTCAGCACTGACGTTCTGCATCTGCATACAAGACTTCGCCCATTCTTGGGCTCTTCCCTCTCTACGTTGTGAAAGGTCTCAAACCTCTTGTACTCAAGCTCACTTTCTCGCCGTCCAACTCACACAATCCAATTGAAGAGGCACTCGACCATTCGTCAAGGGCTGGGTAAGTACTGATTCTCAATGTGCGCTGCGCTCTCTCAAGTTTTACCCCAGTACATAGCACGCCAGAATGCATCGCATCTTTTATATTTCGGAGCTTGTGAACCTCATTGTGCAACATGTTGCTGCCCGGGAGACATGTCACGATCGCAATTCCCCAGGCTACGGTCACCGCGCAGTCAAACGGCCGTCCGTTCGCACGTTGAGAACACTAGGACAGGTTGCGAGGGTGTTCAGGGAGCCATGTTTGGATGCGAAGTGGTATCATCACTCAGGCATCTCAGAGCTGTTGTGGATGGTGGATGCGATAGAAGTTGTGCCGAAAGATGATCATGATGGATTTTTCAAGGACCATGTACGCCGTTATTACCCCTGGAGCCTTCTGTTCAAGCGTTCATTGATATTGCTTGTTCTTCTGTAGTATGTAACGCGACAGCTGACGATACAAGACATTCCGAAGATTCAGTTCTACTCAAAACGGATCCACCAAATGAATGTCTCGTCATTCAACAGCCTCAGAGACGATCGACGAGGGGGAAGACCACGAGAACCAACGGAGACTTTGCTTAATTATGGCCCGCCCACGCTGCTCTTTCCCCGAGTGCATTTCATATCCTACCATGCCGCACTCTTTGCCGAGGTGAACTTCGTCTTGAATAACACTGGCGACACCCTCACGGAAATGATCGGCAATACCTTGGGGGCGTTACCGCCGAAGTTCCTTATGATGGCAGAACGGCGACGCTCCGATCTCACACTGCTCATGGCTAGTGCAGCGGATCAAGAAAGTGGGGAGTTCTCACTCGGACAGTCGTTGAACGTTATTCTGCCAGATGCCAGACGTTTAGTCGAGCTGCGCGTCGATGATGATGTCAGTCACCATCTCAATCTGTGGGATGCGGTTGCGCCTATCCCCACCCTACGCAAGCTCAGCATCAAGTCACATACAAACGCCAACCTTTTGACTTTTGGTCCTTCCTGCTCAGTGACGTACAACAACATCACCGACCTACACCTCCAGTGCAGATCCCCTCAAGCAGTTTGCGCACACCTTCAAAACGTCGTCTTTGCTACGCTGACCACGTTACACGTTCATCTATTGTCCGACATGAACGCCGGCATCAGCAACACCGAGGCCCCCGTTCTCCTCTCTGCCGTGTCTCGCGCATGTGCAGATTCGCCATTGATGTCGCTGAAGATCTATGGCTTCGAAAGTCCGATAGACGACACTCCACCGCGACTCGAGATTCTTGGCGTCGAGCATCTCCGGCCGTTCATGAAGTACAAACTCAGGAGTCTGGATTTAAGTATGCGGTGGTCCTGGACGCTAGAGGGCACACACCTAGAGGAGCTCGCCACCGCATGGGGGAACGACATTGAAACCCTCAAACTCGATCCGGATGGTTTTTGGCCCGACTTCACTAATCCCGCGGCCTCAGTGATCACTCTGCAAATGCTGGAACAATTTGCCTATTCGTGCCCTGGACTTCGCATACTTGGTATTCCATTCGACCCACACCTCTCCAATTTCGTCTGGAGCGACGACTTTTGCGTCGATCTGCCCGGACACAGTCATCTGGAGATGCTCTGGGTGGGCGAAGCTCCGTTGATTGCAGACGCGGCGCCAGAGATGGCGATGTACCTTTCGAGCGTATTTCAGAAGCTGGAGACTGTGAAGGCGTCGATGAAGGGGTTGGCGAGGGGACAAGGGGGGACGTATTTTGAGCAGTGGCAGATGGTATCAAAGATGTTGCCGGCGTTGCATAAAGCGAGGCGGCAGGAACAGGTGGCTTCTTTCGCTCATGAACACGGACAGTCGTGGTAGGAGATGGCTCGAACTGCAGAGCTTGACCCTATCTCTCTGGCCGTCCCTCTCCGGACCGCAAAGCAATTGGCGCATTCGTGTGGATTGGTGGTATGCTTCTGGTGGACGAGGGGCAGGTCAGAGCAGGACTGAAAATGTCCAGTGGAGGAGCCGGCAGCCACATGGCTCATACAGCGTGCGCAGACGTCGTGAATCGTCTCAAAACATATAGAGCGGATGATTTCAATTCAAAGCAAGAATATATACATAATAAAGCACTGGCAAATTCGAATGGTTTGGTTGCTCCCTTCCCTTCCTCTGTCCTTCCCACAATCCACCACAAGCACAACCTCCCTCCGACGCTCTCGCTCAGGGGATGACCTACCGTTTGCCCAGTGGAGACAGGCGTTGGTTGAACTCCGGAGACCCACCTTGCCCGTTTTCCCGTTCCCGTACCCTCTGGATATCGTCTCAATGCTATTTCCTCAGTTACATGTTCAATCCTGAAATAGAAATGTGTGTCAGCCGCGCTCGCAAGAGGAGGTGCAGGTGGTGCATACCTGAGTAGACGGCAGACGACAGAGTGAGTTGATTGCACGACGACCTGACCAAGATGCGCGGTCAGCTCACGTTGAAGTTGGAGTGAAACATCGACGGTGCTCACCGTGCAGTGTAGTGTCCCCATTCGAACCACCTCGGCATAAGTCGTGACTGGAGTAGTGCAGAAGACGAGAGCGAGGGGAGGAGAGAGAGGGGAGGAGGAGAGGGGATGGTGGTGGTTGAAAGCCAGAGAACGTGAGGAAGGCCGAGGCTGGCGAAAAGAGAGAGGGAAACCCTCGTCCTTTTATACCAGAGAGTCTGAGAAGCTACCAGCCTCAACCATCACGTGAACTTTTTGCGTCGATCATTCAGCAAACAATCGGAGGAACAACGTGACCGCGTTGGAGAGGTCGCGGAGGGCGAGGGCGAGGGAGGAGGTGGTCCAGGCAGTCCCTCACGTACATTGCCAGCCGCTGGACGAGTGGATCTGGGAAAATCCATTTTCGGTTGATCATGTTCTGTGATGTTTCGAGGAGCAGTTGAATGTGCTCGAAGTGAAAGAGATTTGCTCTTGAGACGACTGAACCACTGGTTGGGGGGAAATGTACCGAGTTCGCTTCAAGGGGAGCCTGAGGAGGCCGGCGCGATCGAGGAGCAGCAAGGAAGCTGACGACGACAGGTCGGTGCTTGTTGATTCGCCTCAGAACAGCTCGCGTTCTGACATTATAAGAAGAATCTTTGCCATTGTTGCGATGGAATATAGTAGCATAACGGCGTACCATGCGGAGGGTGTCCGAGTGCGCTATGGAGTCCTGCACCACCCTCTCCCAACGATAGAGGTGCTGAAAGAGGACATGTAGTCGGTCGCAGACATATATCAGCAGAGAAGATAAAGAGAAGAAGTGGCATAAAGGAGGACAACACACGGTGAGAGTCAGACGAACGACAATCGTCCATTCCCAATCGCAATATCGCAGCTGCCCTTGAGCGAGCCAAAAGCACCACGATCAAGCTCACCACAACAAATATTCCCCGCGGTCCCAATCGAGTATGGTGTAACGGCTAACATTACCGCCTTTCATGGAACGTGACAACCGCGATTCGCGGTAGCTCGGGGTTCGATTCCCCGTACTCGAGTGAAGTCGCGCCGAGCCTCTTTTTGTTGCTCCCTCCCTGTTTGCAAGGGTTCGATGGCTTGGACGGTGGTACTTAGGCGTACGCTCTGAAATGAAATGTGTTGTACCTACTAGACGTACAACGTTGTGGTTTTGCTTGGCAGAATTTTGGGAGCTGCGGTTGCGGCTGGACTGACGACGTGACAGGTCTTTCACGTGAGCGTGACGCGACGCGTCGAGTGTCGCCGAGCTGTCCCGATGAGGTAGCGCTGGTTATTTGTTTTTCTCGACATACGCATCCACTCCGTTTGAAAGAAAACACAAACGTCTTCCCGATGTTTAAGCTCTATCCTCTCTGTCGATTTGTTTTCGACGGTCTCGACGCAACCTGCATTGTAGCATGGTACTGCGCTCACAACAAGGACGGTTGCGCAGTGGTGGGAGTCAGGAGTCGTCAATGAAATGGTACGCAGTGCTGCTCGATTGTCTTTCTCAGATCTTCGAACTCATGTCGGGAACGTCTCGCCGCACAGACTTGCTGTTATATGCCGAGTGCATGCGCCCCTACAGGGACCTTGCGAGTTCTCAAGCTTTCGGTGGTCGCTAAGCGTCTGTCGGCGACTTTGTACTTCCTAGCACGCAGCTGGTCTCCCTCCGCCGTGGTCTACAACAATCCACGGCGTTGCTCATCATGCAAGACGAAATACACTGGGAACGGTGTATTCTGGTCGGATGATAGACCCGTCCCGAGGACATTGTGCGGATTGGTATTGCGGTACGTCTGTGACGTCTGCTTCCTCTGAGACGCACACCGCTGATGAAATCGATGATGCAGTCGATTTTCGGTGGCAGCATTGCCATGCTCGAGACGCATTTGGTCATTGGTGAGCTCTTATACGCCGATGGTGTCAAGGGAACGCGATCTCATTTTCAAACACACATAGCCTGCGTAACATCCGAGACATTCTGCATGTCGGCGCCGACCCACGACCACTGAATCGGTCGGCTGTGCACACAGGGTTCTGCGAGCTGTGGGTTGCCAAATGGCGAGAACGACATACGACTTTTGGGGGAGCCGCCTACGAAAGCATCGGAGACACGCTGCAGGTGCGAAGAGATGCTGTTATGATTCGCGGGGGGTGCTGAATGAAATTTCGCAGAAAGCAAGACGTAAAAGGGACGTGGATGTGCAGAAGGAGGAATGGGGACGTGATGGGACGGAGGGATGCACATGATTGATGGGGAGCGTGGCAGGGGGAGAGGAGAGTTGGAGGACACCGATCGAGGAGCGGCGTCGACGTGTGTGTGGGCGTGGGTGGCGACGCGGCGATCGAGGGCTGGGCCGTGGACGGAGCCGGCGGCAGACAGCGCCGTCTCCGAGGGTGAGGGCAGCGCGAGGGACGGGGAGCGGGAGGAGCAGCGGGCGACAGGGAGTGCGCGAGGAGGGAAGAGCGCGTCCGGAAAAGGACTGATGATTTCCTTATGGGGGAGGGGAGTGACGTTGTGGCGTTGAATTGAGGCATGGTGGAAGGTGACAGGCGGCCTGGAGGACTCGCTGGCAATCGCCGGGGACGCGGGACGGCGAAGAGGGCAGGCGGGGGCCCGGGGACAGGGACGGGGCTCGTCGCGCAGAGTTGTTCTCATGTCGCGTCCCCCGCCCACCTCTATAAGAGAAACGCGCCCGGGCGACGTCCTGTCCGCTTTCTTCTTCCCTGCCCTCATCTCGTCTCCCCATCTTGCATCCTCCTACCACCCAGCCTCCTCTAATCTGCGCCATACATCCTCCCTCCTCACTGTGAGCCTTCGCTTGCACCTACCTTCATACCTATATCCTGCGGCACACCCCACCTCTCCCGCCTGTACGCGACCCGTCGCGTTCCAGCTCCAGAACCCACCTATTCTCCTTTTTTGCATTCAAGTCCTCGCATCGCATTTAATCAGCTCTACTCCGTCGCCACTCTCTAGCAAAATCGGTCGCGTTCAGTAATCCTACCTCTTCTATCATGGCCGCACAACAGTCTTCCATCACAAATCTTGGTTCCCAGAAACAACGCACTTCCTCTTTCGGTGCCAGTCACACCCCGCCCTTGTCCTTCACGCCCTCTCTTTCTGCCTCGGCTCTGCATACCCCCGTCTCTCCAGCTACGCTCTCCCAATCTCCTCGCGTTCAGACCCCTCTTGCAAACCAGCTTTCGTCTTCCTCTCTTTCTCCGCAAAATTTCATGACTTCTCCTCGCGAATCTTCCCTTCACCAGACTTCTATCGCCCGTGGCCAGAATCAGCTCTCCCTCGCAATGTCGTCCTCTCGCTTGTCTTCCCTCTCTCAAAATGCCATCTCTTCCTTCGGCTCCTCCGCGTCCCTCCCTTCCCTGGACTCTTCATCTTCTATCTCCACTACCTCTCCTGCCTTGTCGACCCCGTCGACTTTGTCCCCCGCGGCTCCTCAATTTGACGCGAAGCCGAGGCTCCTCGATGCGCCCATCAACATCCATGCGCTCTCGTTGTCAAACGCTACTACGGAGTTCGAGGGGAGGACTCGGACGGCGAGCGGAGGGATTTCGGGCTCGCAGGTCCTTAGCATGACGGCGGCTCTGATGAACGAAGGTCCTAGTGAGCGAAATCCTTTACTTCACGATCGATACACGCTGACGCTCTTTTCTGCCTTTCTGGTAGCTCCAACTCAAGAATCATTCAGACCTCTCCATCTGCCGGTGTCGTCTCAGCTTTCAAGCGTAGCTGTCTCTGCGGTCTCTCCCTTTGCGCCTCCGAATCCGACCACCCACATCATAGAGATTGACGATTCGCCCATTCCTCCCTCGGAGCCCTCTCCTGCCCTCCCTTCGAGCATCGCATCGCCCTCCTCTGCGTCCGGCCTTGACCATCCCGCTCTGGCTGGCTACCAAGCTGAGGGGCTTCATTCATTCATCTCACACGACGGCTGTGAATCGCAGCCGAGCCAATCGCCGACAGATGAGTTCAAGACGCCCAATGTGTACATAAACGGCCTTCCTCCCAATTTCCCCGAGGAGCAGCTGCTCGCTATGACGCAAGAGTTTGGAGACGTTGTCAGCGTGCGGACGTTCACCAGACACGTCAGCGACCGACCCTCGTGAGTCCATTTTTTGTTGATATCTGTATTTCCATACTGATAGACGATTTGTCTACAGCGGCTATGGATTCGTTCTGTGAGTTCGACTTCCATCCAAGTATGCGCATATAGCTGACTTCTGGGTCCTGCAGCTTCGCCGATGTCAATGGAGCGGAAAAGTGCATCGACGCGTTGCGAAAGTATCGCAATCTGCATCCGAGTTATTCTAAGGTGCGCTCGGCTCAGATGTATTGTCGCGTGCACATCGGCTCATTTCGTTCTCTAAGCGCGTTCACAAGATCCCTGGGACGACATACGCCGCTGCGCATGTTGACCAAGCTCCTGCACCGCCGGTATCGAGCGGAACCGAAAAGGACACTTTCAAGGCACGCATGGAGCGTCTTCACGACACGGCATCTACGAACTTGTACATGGAAGGTCTACCTATGGACATCAACGAGCCCACTTTGTCCGCGCTCGTCAGCCCGTACAAGATCATGAGCTCCAGGTTTTTCCAGACGCGCCTCAGCGTACCCGCTCGCGTCATCGCATTCGTTAGGTCAGTTCTCGTATTTGAGCCAATGTACGCTTCGGCTGAATCTCTTTCCCTCCAGGCTGGAGTCCCGCACCGCCGCAGAGGAGATCATAGAAAGGCTGCATGGGCGAATGGTTCGTGGATGGGCCGACACCGGTTGCAGGATATCCGTTCGTTTCGCCGATACAAGCGAACAGCGGGAACTCAGGGTATGTCGTGACCCTCCGACGTGTTGCTTCTTTCAACTTCTAACAACTATTTCTCATCTCAGCGTACGGAGCGGGTGAACCGGGATGGAGAACAGTCCCCTTCCCGACTCACGGTCGCTCAAGCGGCCTTATTGAATCTGAAAGGCGGTCAGTTGCAGACGCCTGGCATGGCCTCGTCGGGTTCTTCGTCGGCTGGCCTGTCTCCGCCATTTGGGATGACGAATCTGCCAGCCATTCGTGGCCACTCACCTTCTTTCCAACCTGTCGGCGTACGCGGTCCTGGCCTCATCTCACCGTCTGAAAGCTTCCCAGCTCCCTCGCTGTACGATCCCATGGTCAGACACGGAGGCGTCCCCCTCAACCACGGCGACGCGTTCGCTGCCCAACAAATGGCCAACCGAAGGACGACTCCGTCACCCTTACCGCTTCAGCAGCACGTTGATCCGCGACAAAGGATTCAGCAATTCGTCCACAATCAGCAGCAATTGCCTGTCATCGGCCTCGGCAATGTTCACACCGACCTGGCAGCCTACGGGGCGCATGGTCAAGGCCTCAACGTTCGTACCGCCATGTCGCAAGCTGCTTCGCCGGCCAGTTCCTACGGCGACGCGGTGTCCTATACCAGCCCTGTGGTCGGCGGCGGGTTCGATCTGGCCTCTGCTCGGGCTCAGAACGGGTATACCGCCTTGGAGCGGGAGATTCTTCAGAAACATCTTCAGCAGCAGCAGCTTCAGCAGCAGATTCGCCGCGAGGATGTGCGCGCCGCCGCCGGTGGCATGACGACGAGCAAGTCTGGCAATTCCTTACTTGGCCGAAGACTTGTCGACACCCTGCCGTCGTTGTCGGAAGAAGACTTCCATGCAGGCCGGTACTGAGTGTGGGCCGGGTTCTTCGCGCTCCGGCAGCTCCGCTCCTGCTTCTGGTGTTACCGTGAACCTCGCCCCGATCGCTCAGCCGCAGCAGTCTTCTCTTCCTCCGTCGCGACTTGCCATGGACGACGTCAACGCCAAGCTCAAGTTCACGAGGCAACGCAACCAGACGCATAGTAGCGGAGCCCGGATGTTCTCTCACACCGACATCCCCGGAGGAGGAGAGATCAACGCGTCCGAAGAGAGGGCTAGGAGCACGACCATGCCGGAGGAGTACCAAGGTCGAAGGAGCCTCGGTGGCGGTGACTCGTATGCAGCATTCTCCCCCGTCATGAACAGCACCGACACGTCCGCAGCGCAGAACAGTAACGCATATAACAGCTCTAAGTATGCTTTCCAGGCTAGTATTTCCGATGTCGACAGCAGTATTGATACGAACCATGCTCTTTTACAGTGGAACCCAGCACAATTATTGCAACTCTAGTACGATTGGCAAGAACGGCAGCAACGGAAAGCCTGGTATGCACGACACGTCTTCTAACTTTGGAGGAGGTGTCAACCAGAACGCCTCTACCGCAAAGCATCCTGGCACGCGCATCGATACCAGCCCCGCCGCTCTCCGCCCCGTCTCCTCCACGTCTCCGCACATAACCTCTTCGACTACCACTTCTCGTTCGACTGCGACCGCAGCCCATGCCCGCGGCTCGTCCGATGACGGCAACGCCTCGCCTCTCGACTCTCCTGCGCTCACGTACTCCAACTCTGCTCGGACGCCTGCGACCCTGAGCCCGTCTACGCCCTTCTCGGCGTTCGCTGAGGGACACGCGTTTGAGAGCGGCGTCGTCGTCGCCGCTGGGTCTGGGAGGGACGAGCATGTCAAGGGAGAGGTCGGGCTTGGCGTTACGTTGGGCGGGCCTGGGAAGACGCAGGCTAAGGAGCGTGAAGGCAATTGCAACAACCACTCGGGTGTCGTCGTTGCGGAGGGCCAGGGGAGGGTAGTGGGCAGGCCTTCTACTCAGGGTTGAACGTTGAGCGTGCCTGTTTGTTCCGACTTCGACTTCTCCTTCAACTTGCATTCTACCGACACTCTCCGTATTATTCGTATTCGTATTCGTGTTCTTGATCCCCAGCAACCAACCAGCCCTATGAGCGATGATGATGATCCTAAAGCTATACCTTAACTATTCACCCTCCCAGCCTTTCCTCGATATCCATACCACCCCACTCGCACTACCTATCCCCAGTCGCACATCGTGTTTTCTGAACCGTTGAACTTGTAAACGTCCCGTTGTACTTTATTGAGATGAGAGATGGCATGTTGTCGTTGTGGTGTCTTTTGTTCGCGTGGTGGGGAAGCAGCAGAATATGATAATTTAGCGAAGACGGTTGAACGCTGGACGTTGAACTGGAAGACCGATGTGCCTTTTGGTTTCCTGTCAACGCGATGGTGGAGGAAGTACCGAGGTGGTCCGGTGTTTTCCGGTGGCGGGCGGTCTATATCAACCGGGCTTTGGTGACCGTGCCTAGCGTTTTGATCTTCTCTACTCACCTCCTCCCCCATCTCTCGCGATATCATGTATCATCATTGGCCGTTCTTGGTGCAAAAATGCACGTGGCGATCCTAGCTGTCCTTTCTCGGCTGCGCGACTGGCAGTTTGAGCGCATAGGTACGTTGCATCGCAGCACTGGTCTTATATCGGTCGACTCATATGCGAATGTTAGGGCTGTTGCTGCCAGTGCCAGCAGCACTAGGACCTTGATTCCCCGCGAAATCTCGTACCTCCGAGGGACCGGGAATTCAAAGAAACGCACGTCGAGCTCTCCACTGGCCAGTACACAGTGAGGGGATGGTCGCGTCGACGGGTTCTGGGGACTGAGAGCTGGGAAGGCACTCGAACTCGGGAGTCAGGGCTGGGATGGGATTGGATGGTGAGGTGGGGTTGGGTCGGTATTTAAGCTTGGAGGTGTGGGTTGTAAGAGGGCAACTTTCTTCATTCACCCCCCTCGGACGACCCGCTCGCCCCCAGCTTTCTGCACTCGCTTTTGACCTTGAATCCAGAGTGAAGGATGGGTGTCTTCTCGTCTTCGTCGAAGTGGGACGCGGTGAAGGACATGCCTGACCTGCGCGGGAAGGTCATCATCGTCACCGGTGGAAAGTACGTGTCTTCCACTCTATCCTCATCCTCTTTCCCTTTTCTTCTCGTCTTCTCGAGCTTACAGCTGACAATACGACCTTGTTCATTCAGCACTGGCATCGGTTACGCCTCCGTCAAACAGTTCGTCCGAGGCGGCGCGAAAGTCTACTTAGGCGCGCGGAGTGAAGCCAAAGCGAACGATGCGATCGCGCGGTTGCACGACGAGCTCGGGCAGGAGCTGCGCGGGAGCGTGGAGTATCTCCATGTGGATTTGAGTGACCCGAAGTTGGCGAAGGAGGCGGCGGAAGGGTTTTTGGCGAGAGAGGGGAGGTTGGATGTGTTGTGTACGTTGTTTTCTCTTCGGGCCCTGGTCATACTGGTGCTCACGGTGATTTACTTGGCATTGGTGTAGTGAACAATGCTGCTATGTGAGTTCTTGTGCTTGAGGTGTAGCTTGGTTTGAGGAAAACTTACGAGGTATATGCAGGACTGTCGTGGATTACAAGAGGACTCTGTATGGTGAGTGGCTATCGTCACACGTCTCGAACTAGCTACTAATTCATGTACACCCGCAGATATCCAAGACATCATGGTAGTCAAGTACGTCGTATTTCGGCTGCAACGTTTCTGAACACATCAGTTGAACTTGAGATCCCAGCCATCTCTCTCCGTTCGTGTTCACCATGACGCTCCTTCCGCTCATGAAACAAACGGTGGACTTGCCGAATGCAGATGTTCGCATCGTGAACGTGAGTGTCTCGTCCGTCTATTTTGCGATGTGAGGGGACTGCATGCTGACAGTGATCCATTGGAATTAGGTCGCTTCCCAGGCGATTGGGTATCTCAAGGACACCGTACGTTTCAGGAACCGCGAAGATTTCAATGACGAGCATGTGGGCTCGTTTTCTGCTATGACGCGATACGGTACGTCGCATAGGGTCAAGGTGTCGACGCGTCGGACTGATCTATCACCGCTCCTATAGGCCGATCCAAGCTGGCGAACATCTTGTTCATCAAGGCCTTGCAGCGAAGGCTCGACGCAGAGGGCAGCAAGGTCATTGCCATCTCTTTGCACCCAGGCACTGTTCAAACAGGTCAGATCGTGCACTCTATCGAATCTCCGCCTCTCTCTCAACGAAGCCTATCTACTCTTCCATCACAGACGGCAACGTCCGCGTCGCCCAGAGCATGCAAAACGCCGTCGCCCGGAACGTCTTCACCTTCATGTTCAAGCACCTCGTCACGCCCGTCGACAAGGGCGCATACACCCAGGTTTTCGCGTCGGTTGCGCCAGAGGTGCGCCAACACGCTGAGCTGTACAAGGGCGCGTATTTGGCCCCGCCCGCGGTAATCTCAAAGCCGACCAAGCCTGGAGAGAGCCCTGAATTGGCAGAGGAGCTGTGGAACACTACGGAGGGGCTGTTGGCAGAGATTGGGCTGACCTTGTAGAGGATGGGGGTGTTTTCTTCGGTCGTTCAGTATACCTAGTACCCCTGAAGTTGGTGCCCAGATGGTACATTGTGATACCTTTTTGGAAGTCTACAGCCCTCTGCGAGTATTGCGCTTAGACCACAGTATTTGTTCGTTGACTCTCGCGGTTGGGGTTTTCCGGGAAATAGAGGCGGCGATAGAATATATAATGCCGTGTCACAGTTCGGCACGCAGCGGCAGCCGAATCTGCCTTTCATGTGCCGACGGTCGTTGTTGGCTCTCGATTATCCTTCTTTATCCTCTTTTCATTCAACGCTCATGATTCTTTATTGTGGCCCGCATCTTGCAGTGCAATGTGCATTCCCTCCAACGAAAATTGTCGAAAGGCACATATACACTCCTCGACTGCTCTTCGGGGCGGACAGCATTTACGGCCGCACATCTATCCCTCGCAACCTCTGTCGTGCAGAACCTTGAGGTCGATACCTGCCAATCCTGGTAGCAGCGGCTGAGCCATTGCAGTACTCAACGCTGCGCACTGTGGAAGAATCGCTGCTGGAGCAGCAGAGGAAGATCACTAGGCCATCGGTCAGTTCACGGCATTGCACTTCGGCGTTGAACATTGAACATTGAGATGTTGACCATCGTCTTCTTCGCAGGAAATCTTATTGACAGCACTTAAGCAGCACATCCGAACTTGGAAGGTTCTCGCTCATGGCGCCGCTTGAGCGTACGACCATCCACTCACTCCCCACCGAAATCATAGTGTCTGTGTTCGAACGCGTCGCATGGCCAATGGGAGGAGACTGGGACCCTGCTCGGGTGTTCCTCCTCACGAGGATTTGCAGGCATTGGCGAGTTCTTGTCGTCAGGAATCCTCGTCTTTGGACAAAAATTGTCGTTCGAACAAAGAAGATACTGAAGTGCTTCCTTCATCACTCGAAAGATCTTCCTGTCTCTATTTGGTGGCCAACGAAATGGGATGTGTCCGTCTCCGTCGACGAAGCTCTGGAAGTCCTTGCCCCTCATTCGAGTCGTTTTTCAAGCTTGGAATTGTTCTGCAGCATCGACGAAGACGATAATGAAGAGCCGGATAAGAAGATCAACCTGCTTGCGTTTCCGATGCCCCAGCTGAAGCATCTGACTCTGGAGCTACATTTCGAACGCGCAGACCTTCCGAGAGTCGAAGACTACGTTAAAAGCAATCTACTGCTCAGCACCCAGCTCGAGAGCTTAACCCTTATAGATGCCATCCTCTCACCGGATTGCACGCCTTATCACAACCTTCGCTCTCTGTCGCTTTGCGAACAATGTGTGGGCGACTCCCTCGACATGCTTCAGGCGTGCCCATTCTTGATCCACCTCGAATTTCTCTACGTTGGATGCTTCGACTGGACTTCTCGCGTCTTCTCCCAACCTCCTCGCAGGGTCTCATTACCAGCCCTACAAAGTTTCCACTGCTTTGCTGGCCAAGAAGAAACGATCGCTTTTGCAATGGCGCATCTTGACCTGCCAGCCCGGTTGGCCCTGTCTATTTTTGTAGATGGTGGCATGACAGATAGCGCACTAGACTGCTTATCGGATGACCCGCAGTACCGACCAGCCGTCTTCAGTCAAGTTGTGGACGTGAGCGTGGTTGAGTGGCACAGGACGAGGATCCTTGGGAAAGGCCACGCACGGCAGAATGTACCTTTACCATCGGTCGACGTCACTCTTAACATCGCGGAGGGCATCACTCGGGTACAAGAATTCCCTCACATGTTCGTCGGGAGTACCATCGCAACTCTTTCTGCCACGTTGTGGTCTTTTGAGGACATCGGCGCTGATGACTGGCGCGAGATTTTGCGTCATCTCCCTGCTCTCGCTGATCTGACACTGAGATCTCGACCTGAGACGAAGATCGATGCTTTTTTCGAGGCAATCGACCCAAGCTTTGGTTCGCACACAAACTCAGTGCTCCCTCGCTTACGACGGCTGGAGATTATCGACTTTAGACGGAAGGAAGGGATGGTCCGGAGATGTCTAAAAGAGAGAGCGAGTGCTGGTACTCGCCTGACTCAACTCATCGTCTCTCAGATGCACGGCCCTCCCAGGATTCGCTTTCGCGGTTGGCTGCATGTCTGTGCGTTTGTCGGCTGTATCAGACTCCGTAGAGTTTCCGACACCGTCATCGAGTGAAAACAACTCGGGTCCTTTGAGTCTCAATTATGCCGTGTGTGTAGTGCCAGTTCTAACTTCTCAGTCCACACCCGTTCATTATATCTGCGTTGCGAATCTTGGCTCACAGCAAATAGATTAACCATTCAAGAATCCCATTGGAAGCACTCGCTCCTGGAAGTTGTGGACATGTTATTGAACGTTGAACTTTTGTTCAAGTTGAACACTGTTGACGTTGAACATCGCCCAGTTCGTATCGCGCGTTACTGCCATGTACTAGCGCTCACTTTCCCTCCGAATCCTGAGTTCATTGTCGATTTCTATTCGGCTCTACTATTCCGCGATAGTGGCTCTGGGAAAAACTTGCTCTCACACGACCCACCACCAACTAATGCTTCTGCAAGCAGCATGTAGAACATAAGGCAATGATGAGTACGTCGTGAAGGCTGAAGGCGGCTACGCTCACGGCTCACCGAAGCAATCTGCTGACCGCGCAATCGCGTAGTATTTAGATCTTGACCCCGCAAGCATGGATTGAACTAGATCTCGGTCCTCAGGCTCTTCGTTTTCGTGTCATCCTTTCGACGTGACCAGTACGGTCGGCAATGTCAACGGGAAGACCGAGCTGGTCGGCGTATACAGAAATCGAAGCTGTCATCATAAGAAGCACGCAGGCCCTTTTCAGTCCGTTTTCGAACTGGCCCCGACTATATCACTCCATCACCTCGTCCACCATTCCCCCTCTGCTCGCCGCGCATAGTTGGATACAAGATGAACTTTTTCTTCTCTAACAATAAGTGGGATATGGAGAGGGGCATACCAGACCTGAGCGGAAAGGTGATCATAGTGACGGGTGGCAAGTGAGCCTTACTTCCCATCGGATACACCGTCTAGCATCACTGAACAAACCCGCCCAGCTCTGGACTTGGCTTCGAGTCCGTGAAATACCTTGCTGCAGCTGGCGCAAAAGTGTACATGGGCGCACGGAGCGAGCAGAAGGCAAAGGACGCCATGGCGCGGATAGATGAAGAGTTGGGGAAAGAGAAGAAGGGAACTGTGGAGTGGCTAGAATTGGACTTGAGCGATTCAAGGAAAGCAAAAGCAGCGGCAGAGACGTTCGTGGAAAAAGAGAACAGATTGGATGTGTTGAGTGTGTACTTATGTTGCTGCATATCGTTCCACATCACTGACTTCCCCGCGTGTGTAGTGAACAATGCTGCTCTGTGGGTAGTCAAGCGTACTAGTGCGCTGTCTTGAGGAGCTCATATCGTGAACTTTACAGCACTGTGGCGCCGTACAAGAGATCTATAGACGGTGAGTATCGTACAAACATTGTTTGGTGATCCTAGGCTCAATTCGTCTCTCGTAGACATTCAGGACGTCATGATGGTCAAGTACGTTTACCTCAAGCTTCACACATCTTGCATGCATTGACGCTTTTTTCGCAGCCATGTCTCGCCGTTCGTTTTCACTATGACACTTCTTCCGCTGCTCAAGCGGACCGCAAAAGAGCCAAACACAGATGTTCGGATTGTCAATGTGAGCCGTCTACACAAATTCAGATGATCTATGCACTGAGGCCACGACCAGCTCTCCTCCGCTGCGATTGGATACACGACAGACGCCATTCGCTTCAGAAATAAGGAGGACTTCAACGACGAGCATGCCGGCTTACTCGCAGAGATGAAGAGATACGGTGCGTGAAGCAACGGCACATCACTACGCGATAACGCACTGAACAACAGACGAGATTTGTAGGACGATCGAAGCTCGCCAACATTTTATTTACCAAAGAGCTGCAACGCCAGCTCGACGCGGAAAATGTCCCGATCATCGCCATCTCTTTGCACCCAGGTGCCGTCAATACAGGTCAGATCAGTTTCCCTCAGTCCCAGCCTCATGGTGATTGACGACTCAGCTGTGCAACTGTCACAGAGGGAAATCGTCGCGTCGCCGGAAACTTACAAAATCCTGTTTTTCGAGTCCTGTTGTCGTGGGCGACCACCACGCTCATGACGGCGGTCAACAAGGGAGCTTACACACAGGTGTTCGCGGCTGTGGCTCCTATTGTACGTGAGCGTGCAGAGCAGTACAAAGGCGTGTACTTGACGCCGCCTGCTGCTATCACGACGCCAAACAAGGCAGGAGAGAGCAAGGAGCTGGCAGAAGAATTGTGGAAGACGACGGAAGGGATAATCAAGGAGATTGGCGTCTAGAAAGTTCCAACGTCCAGCTCGTGAATATCGTTAGTAGATCTTGTATGATGTTCGTTTTCTACACGTGTTTCCAGCCACCATTCTTGCCACTTTCATTAATGAATCTACTACTAGTATGAACCTTCGAACAAGCTTACTTGGATCTCTTCGGCGTGCAGCCAGTTTTGTAAAGCACACCACGCCTATCCCAGCAGACACTAGCTTTGATGTATATGTGCACATCGCCAATGCCGCTTGCTTATCGACCACCACCGTGTGTCCTTGTCGCGCCTGAGAAGGCTGCCTCGCGACTGGCCATTGTACTGAGACGCGTCACTACGCGATCACGTGCATGCCTCGTGTTCGTTCTTGTATCTAGAGCGCGCGCGCGGCAATAGGGTCATACGCAGGGTTGTTCGCGCCGCCGGAGGCGGCGCTTAAGCTCCCAGGGTTTTTTCGCTGGGCGGCGGCGAACTCAGTACGCCTGGTGACCCAGCCAGTCCGAATCTCATGGTGAGCTTCTCGTGTCCTACTTGTTCTTGTCCTCATTTGTTCGCGCAGATTGATGACACTCGACGTGTCTCAAATACGCACCTCGATAACGAGTTTTGTGCTCTGGAACGTCACTGCTCGGCTGGGTGCTCAGTCTAGCTGCTGACTCCGAGCCGCTAATTCTCGCCTTCGCGCATCCTCCCTCGCAAGTGTCGTCTCCTCTGTACATCAACCTCGGGGCGCACGCATCAACCCCCCTCGAACATCCCGATTCCCAGCTATCGGTGCCTCCTTTTGGCTTTGTCCAGATTCAACAAGCCTTGCTAGCCGCCTTTCAACCGTACCAGCTCGAAGATTCTGCGGTGGTGATGGAATGGAGGACTCACGCGAGCAATGCGAGATGAATGCAGGGGACCACTGAAAACACAGTGAGTAACGTCTTCTCTGTTGATCTCTCTTTTCACTCTGGTCAGTAGGCCTGCCTTTACAGAGGTCTCGAGCTCGTCGCAAGTGCAGCTCCCGGAATGGTCGAGAACCCCGCTGCATCCACCAGATAAAATGCATCACTAAGGAGCTCGTGTGCGACACATTGACCCTTGTTCTGGGTGAGTACACTACCCATTACCATCTTACGAGTGCTGATTAGTTTTCAGGTTGTGGTATCGGCATCCTTCTTCGCATAATGCGGGTTCTCAACCCCGTCCCCGTACACTCCATCAGTAGCTCTGCGGTGGAGTCTGACCATGAGCCGATGAGCTCGTCTACTACGAAGGCGTCATTTGTTCCGACAAATACGCCACTGCTACTATCGGCGACCGCTCTCGAGTACACCGACGAGAGAATGACCACCGACCACTAACTCTGCCCGCTAGAATTGGCCGTTGAAAGAGATCTCTTTCTTATGGCCCGTGGGTGTCGTGCGCGCATCTTCATTATCCAGCATCGGGTTGTCGTCGCGGCGTCATTTGTATTCCTCAACCTGGCCCTACGTCTTAACAGCATGTCGGGTAATACCTCCTCGGAAGAAGTTGTATCCTCTCGTCTCGGATTTTTCTCTTTTCTACAGGATCCTACCTTCGGACATAGAGTTCTGCTGCTACGGAGCTGCTTTCAATCCATACAAATCACGGTTGTCTGTCGCACGTTGATACAATTTCTCAACTTACATAGATATGTGAACTCTATCAATGTGGTACCTATTCCGTCCAGCCCGTCGCCAAAGGTTGACTGCTTAAATCTTACGATATGGAGCCGTGTGACTCCAGTTTTCCGTTCCCAACCCATCTCGTGCGTGCACAATCCGTGCAATGGCACACATCATCCATCGCTATTCGGTTTACACCGTCAACCTATGCAGCACACATGTGCGCCATTTTCAGATTGGTCAAATTTTGCTCGAGCATCAAAGCGAGTGCAGGTGGGTCATAACAGAGTACTTTATAAGCAAAATACACATGTGTAAAAAAGATGATCATTTGCACTCTCTGTACTGCCCAAAAAATCGTCCCAATACATCTGTGATCTCCGTAAAGCTGATCACTGCTGGCACAGACAAGCCGCACGGGCAATGGCAAGACCCTACTAGGTGTAAACACTGGCACATCTCAATGGGGTGGGGAGCCCCATCAAGGGGACAATGGTGTCGGGTGTTGGTGGTCTGAATGTGAAATGTATCAGGGAATGTGTGGTGGGTAGCTTCGCTCGCCTTGAGTCTCCGTGTTCCTCAGAACGATCGCAGAACGCGATCCGGAGACCTCACTCAACGTGTCTCACCTGCAGTGGCCTGCGTCTCACTCATATATGACCCATGCAGGCGGTATACGAGGTCGTCGACCAGGCGTACAGGATCAACCAGACGCTGCGTGGGGATGGGGGAGCGAAGAAACAGTGATCCCCAGGGTTGGAGATATCTTATACCGAAGTTCAAACTCCGCTTCAATTTTTCTGATGGACTTGGCAGTGACTCGTGAGTATCGAGCATACCTCTCTTACTGCTGAAACCGGTGAGTTCTTGAATGGAGCATACAGATGTATGAATCTGATGTACCAAATACGTTGAAAGGAATGGTATCGAACATTTGGGTGAGATTGGACAACTCGCTTCGATTCAAGGACTAGCGCTCAGTGGTTCGCCTTTGGTCGCCTTGCCGTTCACATCAAGGCGAGACTTCGTCGTCATACAACAGGAATTCAAAAGATCCTGTTTCCCTGAAGCTCAGTACATGCTTGTGAGTTTTTATTTTCTCTGCCAGCATGACAAACCGCACTGATTTACCGCACACTCAAGTCCTCCGCAAGCGGCATGAACTCCAGCTGGTCCGAGTCAAGTAAATCACAAGTCGAGTTGATTCAAACCGTGTGACGACTTGACAACAATCCGCCTACATGCTCCTCACGGTAAGTCACTCTATTTTTCGTCTTACACCGTACACGCAGAGTAATAGTCCTGATGTTTTCTTTCAACTATCAGAGACTAAGGACTCCGCAGGACCAAATACCTCGGCATGCCCCGGCCGATCACATACAGGTTTGGCTCCTCGATCGTACTTAGGAGCCAGCCGGTTGCACTTCGACGTCCATCATGGCGCACAGTCCACTCCCCGACGACTCAAATTCGACCTACCTCAGTGATTTCCTCGCCGAGACCCTCACCTCATTGAGTGACGTGCACTTCCACGAGAGTCCGCGTGCACTCACTTGGTCAGACGTTGACTTGGTCGACGAACGTGAGCTCCCTCCGAATTGCACCACCAATGGTCCCTCCAGCGACAGCACCAACCCACTCCTGGAAGACGGAGAACCTCGATTTACCACGTACCTCTGCATGCGCACCTTCACGGAATCACGCCGCGTCGGCAGCTTCGTTACCGAGCAGCTGCCGTTCAACTTCTACGTTCGCGCGCAGATCTCTCCCACCGATTGTTTTCTCCTCCCGGCAACTGACGGTGGAGGCGGGTTTTTCAATCTCGATAGGAGCGAGAGGCGGAACATAGCATCGTTTTGGGTGGAAGAGCGGCCCGACCATGTGTCCCGTACCGAGTGGGTGCGTACAATGGACAATATACACCGCCTTGCGATGTGCAGCGGTATCCGTCGTACTCCAGGTACTCGTATCCCCCGGGATACTTCCAATCTGTATCGGAATGAGGCGGGCGCAGGTGTAGCCAAGTTACGGCTTGAGTGGGTTCCTATGGAGACGCAGACGGAGGTAAGCAGCCGCTTCAAGTTTAACGTATTGGCTTTTACCTGACGCCGCTCTTGATGTGGTCCCAGCAGGACTTCCCGCTTGTTGATCGCCACGAGCAGCACATCGGACCTTACACAGGCGAAGATTCGCTTACTGGAGTTCCAGTCACAGTGCTGTTCGCCCTCAAATGTGATGCGTATCCCCGCCGCTCTTTCCCTGGGGAGCTGTATAGATTGTACGCGCGAGTTTTATTGGTCATCCGAGAGTAGTAGTTCCAGGGATTTTTGGTTCATTTTAGCAGTACATAGGGTAAAGAGGATCTACGGACTGAGTGGTACATATGGAATTGATACTCCCTTGACTGATCGCTTCGTGTGTATGAGCCGAAGGGTGGTGTTCTTGCGCCTTCGCTTCGCGAGCTAGAAGATATCGCGCAGGCGGTAGCGGCGCCGATGTCCGCCAATGGATGCGTCAGTGCGCTCCAAGTCAAGGTCGTGCTCCGGCAGCGTAGCGAGGGTTGCAGTGTGCGGGAGAAGACATTGCAGCAAGATTTCCCTACAACTGTACTACGAGCCCCTAAGACAAGACCGCCTCGATCTTTGACTCGACACCTTGCTCTCCTCCATCCACTCATCCTCGAGCCTTCCACACTTTTGCACTGTCCGTAGTCTCCCACAAACGCACCCTGCCAGCTTCAACATCTCTCACCATGTCCGTTCGGGAGTCCGTTTTTGATACCGACGCAGTCAAAGCTATCATAGCAGCCTCCAAACCCCAAGATAAGCGAGCCACATTCAAAAAGAAATGGGACAACGATGTACGTACTGTATCGGTTTTGTGGCAGCCATTTGCTGACAGTCTGAGACGTCTGTGGCGTAGGTGAATAACCTGGTCACTAAATGGACAACGAAACGTCAGAACTCAGGCCAGGCCGTCAACAAAGCACAACTTACGCTTGTAGCGAACATCGTCGTATATGTTGACATCCTCGTGGCCGAGACCAGTATCCATGGAAATTCGAAAACCACGGCGACCCGGCGAGCCTTGCCATACACCTTCCCTATCCTTGGCCCCCGCTTTGTTCCGCCAGACTACCTGCATGTCATCAAACACTCCCCCCAACCTCAGATCGAAGTCGAAACGGCATACCTTCAGACAGTCACCATAGTCCACCCGTGGTACTTTGAGACAACACTTGATTCCTGTCGTGCCTGTGGGACCGACAATACAAGCTGGGATGGCGGCTGGACGACAAGTGGTCCTCGTGATGTCTATGGGTTGGAGCGAGATGAGGTGGCGATGGGGTACCAGCGGCGCTGCGAGACCTGCAAGCAAAAGCAGGGAGGCAATTTCTGCCATGCTACCACTAATCCGACCTTTTGGGAAGGTTGGAGCTACTGGGAAATCCCACGTAAGTCTGCTCTTGTTATGCTTTAAGTCCATGTTCTCACGTACCTGCCCCAGAGGAAATCCCATTTTTCCTGAAGCGTTGTGCGGTAACACGCTCCTTGTACAACTTGATTGCTGAGATACGAGTCAAGTCGACCTCAGGCGCTGTTGCTGAGCACATCAAACGTGAGTACCTCTCTCAATCTCGCTATGATTGAATAAAACTCACCGCATCCGGTGGAGGTAGAACTCCATCTTTACACGTATATGCAGGCACATCTCGCTTATTTGCGTGCATTCAAAGAGCACCGGCGAATCGAATCCTCAATGCCACGTGAATTCTCGCAACCAAACGATCCTGCAGGCTACAACGATTCCTCTATCACGAACGACATTGTGACCGAGGTATACTACCACTTTGGTCAGTCGCGCTGTCAAGAATCGGCCCAATATTGTCGGACACGTACCGGTATGTGAAGTTTTCTTTCTGGCATTCGTCAATGTCGTATTGGGAGCTCATTGTCTTCATTTGCGGCAGGACGAGCACTAGGAACCGACGCTACTTTAAAGGTCGCCAAGAAGGCAGCTGTGGTCAATGCCGGGGGTGACCGCCTCCTTCCGTTTGCGAGTTCGAGTGGAGGAGGAGGTGCGGTGACAGTCATCAATGAGTTCAACGAGTATCTCGGATTTGTGAGTTTGTTTGCTCACCTGAATGTCCCAGTTTGCTGACTTGTTTTGATGTATTCAGTGGTTCCTACTGACGCAGCAGAACGCGGAGTTGACAAGGATATTTGAGGGCATCGCGACACGATTCGACATCCTAGGCGTCAACGCTCCCGAAGCGGTAATCTCGGATAATTGCTGCCATATCGAGCGAGCGTTGAAAGCTGTTTTTCCTGACATTCTCTCTCTGCTCGATGTCTATCATTTCAGTGCAAGGTGAGTTTCATCGGACTGGCTATGGCAGTGGACTTACTCACATCTATGCTTTTAGATATGGCCCAGCAATCTCAGGCGGCACGAAAAACCCGCTCTATAAAACGGTCTTACGCGAAATCACCGGCGCAATTCTCAAGACACGGGCTGGCGAGGAAAAGGGAAAGCCAGCTACGTATTGGTCTCAGCCGGAGCAAGAGAAAAGGCTCGTTGCAGTCTTCGAGAAGTACTTGAAGCAGGGAGGAGTGTGGTCAGAGTCAGCGGTGAAGGTGTGCATGCTTACGTTTTTCATGTTCGAGTTAACCGTCTCCTAACCCGAGCAAAGATTCATAACCAGCAGCTGCACCATGTCAAGAAAGGTTGCTTATCCCGACCGCTCAGCCTTGAGGAAGATTCGGCAGATGGATCCCGTATCGAAGGCGGTCACAAGGGCATGAAGGGTCTAAACTTTATGCAGGCGTGTGGGCTGCTGATGATGACAATCTTGATGTTTGACTTCATCCACCGGCGCAATATCTCAGTGGCACGCAAAAAGAAGATCGGAGGCGCGTTTGCGGCCTCCACCCTGGGTTCTCATCATACAGGTCTTGTCAACCACGTCGCAACACTCTGGAACGAGCTTATCACCGTCACCACCGCCACCACTGACCTCACCGCTGAACCCTCCACGGCCTCGTCTTTGGCAAAAAAGGGAGGCCTCGGAGCATTCTTTACGCCAGTGCACCGTGCAACCAACAAAGCCAAAGTCCTCACGCGGCGACCGCAACTTCAAGACGTTGCTAGCGGCGAGTTTTTTGGTCCTTTCCATTCCCCGACCACTCTCCCAGATGTCGAGAGTTTGAATCTTGCCGAGTACAGCGATATTCACATTAAGGACGACGAAGACGACGAGAACACTATCCCCGAAGACGAAGATGCCAGCGCGTTTGACAACACGACCATCACAGAGCTACCGTCCACCAGCTCGTTGTCTACTCAATCAATATGCAAGGATGGGCAGAAGCTTGGTATGTTCCCTCCCCTTGGCCTCGCTTGTAGAATCAAGGCTGAGGCGTTGTGTTCCACGAACAGACCATCACGAGTCGAAGTCGAAGGTTGCTGCTACTATCACGAGCGAGCAAGTCATAGTAAGTGGCCTTTTCTCTTCTGTATGATCTCTTTTCTGGCATTGAGCCGCTATATTCAGGATCTCACTCGGGACGCCACCGAAGAGACAGCATGCTGTCCTGTATCGACCTACAAACCCTCCGCTGTTGCTCTCGGAAAACGCAAAGCAGATGTTGCCTGTGTCAATGATGAGCCGGATGTCGATGGAGTTGACTGCTCTGCCGTCGTTGGTGCCTCATCTAGCACCGTGTCCGCTGTCACTGCCCCACAGGAACCTGAACGCAAGCGAATTTGTGTTCCCGGTACCCGAGTGGCGTGGAACAGCACTGTCCCGGTAAGGCATCATATTCGCCAGCATCATCCGTCGTGCTGACCGTGTTATTTAGATCGACTACTCCTTCACTAAACTTTTCAACGCGCAGCGTCAGGCCACAGTCAAAGCTTCGAAGATCACAGCCAGTGCTGACGCTGACTTCTCGGAATCCTCTGAGACCATCTTGGTGTCCACGTCCCAAGCTAGTGTCATTGCCGCTTCAGGTCATGCTGGCACTACAGGTGTTGCTGTTCGTGCACGCAAACAGGACATCTATGCCGTACTCCCCCTTCCTTCCGATTGGGCTCCTACCGGTCGGCTTTCTCGCACGCAGCTACTGTTTCGAGCAGGAACTGGTCTGGATCCGCGTGCGTTGCAGATCGGTGTGGTCGACCGACAGGAGTACGTTCTGTTTATGAAGATGCGCACGGAGCAGCAATGGTCATCGTTCTCCATGACATCCAGAAGCTGGAGTGCAGTCGGGGTCATCGGGAGCTACAATAGACGGCTCAAAGCCTTGTCTATGCTGCACGGCTTCGAGTTCGTCCCTAAGAGCTCTCGCGCGTTGTCACGCAAGCTTGGCGAGATCGAGTCAACGATCATGCTCAAGGTGGCTAGTGGAAACTACAAATGTATGTATCTCTTGCTGTCTGAGTTGCTCTCTTGCTAACCTCAGCTTCCTTGAACAGCTGCCACGACGGGTGACGAGGAATTCTGGCGTACAGCCAGTGAAGCCGTCCCCGCAGTTCACGCCATTGCGAGCGCATTGAAATCGAAAGACGGGAAAGTGGTACGCATATGTGATATTCTCATCACGCCACAACTGATGCTGACCGAGTATCGTTTCTCGTACTAGCGCAAGAATCAGGCCTGTACTCGCTGCCAAACGATCATGTACCCCGGGGGAGTCAGGTCGAGCGAGAATCACAAGCCCGGCTATTGCTCAGACGGGGCTCCCGTTCACTTCAAGCGCGAGAACTACCAGGATTTCCACCACACTCTGCAAGGTGCAGTCTCCGACCACCCTCCCTATCCGCAGCCCGCTGGAATTTTCGACAAAGGCAAATCCTTCGACCCCATCGCATTCCTGACCACCCTGCGCGATGTGTATGAATGTTACATCGTTGAGAAGGGCACGGGAGGTGAGAAGGCGTCCGAGTACGAAGCCTTCGCGGAGATGCTCCTCGATCGGACTACTACCACGGCAATTGAGGGCGGGACGTACTTCAAACTTTTCCGCTCGCTGACGGTCACGGATCGCGGTCTCAAGGCTGGCATCATTGTGGACCATACCGACGGATGCAAGTACCTTCGCCTTGACAGCATGCAAGACACCAGCCAGTTGGGCCAAGAGTGACGGTGGTCTCCGAGTGATCACGAAGTCGTTTGCTGGGTACGTGATCTGAATTTGTCGTTCGACCGTCTCTACTGTGCTCATCTTCTACTACCTCTTGTTATGCGTTCATTGCAGCGCCAGCCGTGTTCGGGCAAGGAAGAGTCTGAGGATTAGTACGGCAATCTCGAGTGGTGCCTGCGTGGGCTTTTTTAATCCGTTCTGCGGTCGTTTCGTTTCATTCTGTCACAGCTCACATCCTAATGTATCTACCGTATGCCTACTTAATCGCCGTCGTTGTTTTCGCCCTCCATCGCGTGTGAAGCCCGCTCGTCGTCGCCGACGACTTGCGTAAGCGCCCTGCAAAAGTTGAACTTGGGGAAAAGTTGTGGGGTCACGTGACGACTACCATATCGGTAGGGTGCAACACCCTTTTCGGCGTCAAAGAGGGTGTGGCCCTGGGAACTACACCCTTTCACGGGCGCCCCTGGGTATGAGGAAGCTACCGCCTTTTTGGCGGCAAAAAGGGTCGGGCCATTCCCACGACACCCTTTTCTTAGCGCCCCTGGGTATGAGGAAGCTACCGCGCGCGCCGCTCCGAAGACTGCATCCGCCTCCTTCCGCCCCTGCGCCGCCGCCACATTTGACCTTTCCAGACCTTTCCACTCTTTTGCCTTGCGCTAAAGATCATCTTCATGTGTCAACCGGTGCCTTTCGAAACCAAACTCACCATGTTTTTTGCTAGGTGTTCTTTCGCATTGGCCATCGTGCTTTCCGTCCTGGACGACGGGAGTGGCAGCGAAGCAGGGGCCCGTCATGTCGTCCACAATCCCAAGTTCATTGAGGATAACTGGAATCCGCGGCCACTTCAGTCTCGTACAAACATTCCTGTTCCACAAGTGAGTAGCTTTAGCTGGATCACGAGTGGGCTCACCGTAACACTACTTGTACAGGCTCTTGCGCATGCAGAGAAGAAGCTTCCGCGAGGACCCAAGCTCCCGGTCGAGCTCACAGATTACATTATCGACTTCCTTCACTCTAATATTCCTGCCCTCAAAGCATGCTCTCTCACAGCTCGTGCTTTTCTTCCTCGATCTCGCTTCCACCTCTTCCGCACCATCTTCATACAGCGCAATGGGAGGGATCCGTACAAGCTCGGGTCTCTCCCCAACGTCGTTCGTTATATCCGAGAGGTGGAAATTCATGGCAACCTGTGCTCTGAGGTTATCCATTCGGCACTGGTAAAACATGGCCAGGTCCAGTCTCTACACCTCGTCGGGAGCCAAGACCAATGGAGGGACGTTCAGTGGACCTTGTCCCACTCCGAACTGCCCCGCTTTCCAAGGCTCCAAGAGCTCGCTCTCTCCCGCGTTTATTTCCGGTCCTTAGGGGATTTGCTAGCAAATTTACGTTCTCATCGGGAACTCAAGAAGTTGTCGATTGATTTCGAGGACATTCGCTCCTCTACTATACCCTCTCGGGTGGACCTTGGCGCACTGATGGTGATGCAGGTGCCGCTGAGAAGCTTACACATGCGGCTGAACTTCTTGAATGCGGCGCCGGGGGGTGTCCCTCAAGTTCTGATGGTGTCCTCAGGTGCGACTCTGAAGCACCTGTCATTGGAAATCCTTGCTTGCCCTCAACGACCAGGTCGTGAGTCATATACTTTCTTGATTCGATGTCCGAGTGGCTCACGACTTGTGCTGCAGTTCACATTCTGGACCATTTGGATTTCAGTCACAACGTCGTACTGGAATCTCTTACGATACATTTCCCTTGGTACATCTCCCGCAATCCATGGGTAGAGTGTATCTCCCAAGAAGAGTGCAAACAGATCATGCACACATTACTATCCCAGCTCCCCCCTACCATCCGCAAGATCCATTTCCACATCTCATTCCCTCTGATGAGCCATTATAACAACGGTACCTGCTGGCCCAATCGGCTGGATTTGGGTTTCTTCGACGTTTTGGCAGAGTCGTCGAACACCCCAAGAACGACTTGTCAGTCGGCCCTCTCGCGCGAAGCGCAGCAACGCATAAAAGATGTGTCGGCGCAGCTGACCGAGGTGACGCTGGAGCTGGCTCTACAGTCATCGAGGTCCCCTGTGTTGGACCGCCAGACGTTTGCTGCGGTCAGGCAGCGTGTACAGAAACAGCTGCCTTTGTTAACTGCTCGCGGTACCCTGCGTCTTGTTGAGGGGGAAATCGCAAAGCCATGACGATCTGATGTTACTGTCATATTGCTGTATTGCTTAATTTTACACAGGTTCTGCTACTCTTGAACGTTTAAATTTGTACTTTGGACATGGACACTACTAGCCCAGTACTAGCCTATGTATCGCGTGTATATTCATAATCGTAATCGTAATATTGCTCTCACGACACAATCATCATCGCCCCAGAAACACTTTCCCAGCGACGAGCACACAGTATCTACCACGGAGACCTTCAAAGACCATAGAGCGAACGATCGATGTTATTGAGGAAGTTGATACCCAAGGCGAAGGTCCAACGGTGTCACTGGGTCCATACACAAACGATGCGTCGAGTAATCAGTCAGCTCGAGTCAAGCAACAAGTGCATACCAAAGTAGAGGAGGTGTAGGAGGAGATATCGTTCAGCACATGTGTCATGTCCAGGTTCAATGATGTCGAGCACAGCGGTGTTGAAGGGTTGAAGCGGAGTTTCATTACGTCAAGCCTTACGCGACAAGACGCGTCCAGCGTGTCGCGACGCGTCTTGCCAACGTTTTGCTCCTGGGCTCCGGCCAGTTTCTCCGCTCCTATCGTGACGGCATTCCAATATGGCCTTGATGTACGGGAAAGACAAGGATGCGGACTACGAGATTGGTGCGTACTCACACCTACGGATAATACCGATTTCTAACGTCGCTCCTAGACAACACCTCCCATCCAGGTTTCTGCAGCTTTTTCTCCAAGTTACCACCGAAATCTCCAGAGTCTGGCACCATCCGTCTTTTCGATCGTGGAGAGTACTTCTCGGTCCATGGACCCGACGCGCTATATGTCGCACAACACGTCTACTGTACGAACACGGTCATCAAATATTTAGGCCCCGGTGGTCGCAACGGTCTTCCAAGCGTCACATTAAGCGCAAACAATGCGAAGACATTCCTCAGGGACGCCCTTACTGCAAAGCAATTGAAGGTGGAGATATGGGTACCGGAAACTGGGCAGGGCAAAAAGGCTACTTGGTTCAAGATTGACAAGGAGGTAAGATCTGTCCTTTCGTAATCCGTTGTCTTGCCCACACTCTGGCCGTCTAGGCTTCGCCGGGCAACTTGCAAGCTGTAGAAGACCTCTTGTTCGTGAACACAGATCAGATATTGTTTCTGCTCCAATTGTTATGGCAATCAAAATAGCGTCCACAGCAGGAGCGGTCGCTGGAGGCAAAGCGAAAGCGAAGTCCATTGGCTTGGCGTTGCCTTCGCGGACACTAGCGTTCGGGAATTAGGAGTCTCAGACTTCATCGACAACGACTCGTTCTCGAATACCGAGGTCCGTGTGCATGAGGCTCTTTACACGTCGTCGAAGGTCTAATAATTTCCACAGAGCTTGATCATCCAACTCGCAGTCAAGGAAGCAATCATCCCGACCGGAACGGCTTCTGGTACTACGGAGCGTGATCACGACTTGACGAAGCTCAAAGATGTACTTGAAAGATGTGGCGTCGTCTTCACTGAGCGGAAACCGAGTAAGTAATTTGGCCGAAGTTGTCATAGCAGTGTCTAATATTCTCGCAGGCGAGTTTACCGCGAAGTCGATAGGAGATGATCTTGTTAGGCTTCTGAACCCTAGCTCAATTCCTTCGTCATCTTCCGTCGATGCAGCCATGACAATATGTAGGGTATCTGATCGTCTGTCTAATGGCGCATACTGAATTTCTCAATAGCACAGCTCAGTCTTCCTGTCGCACCGTCTTCCCTCGGTGCTTTGGTGTCTTACCTCTCGCTTCTGTCTGACACATCCAACCACGGAATGTACACTATCCGCACCCACGACTTGTCTCAGTTCATGCGTCTAGATGCCAGTGCGCTGCGTGCACTCAATCTCACCGAAGCACCTGGCAATGTGGTGAGCATTTTACAATGATCTAGCAGCGTGTTGCAGGTCACTGAAAAGGAAATAGGGATCTAACAAGAATACCACCTTGTTTGGACTTCTGAACAAGTGTAAGACTGCCCAAGGTTCCCGACTGCTCGGCAGTTGGCTGAAACAACCACTGGTGAATCTGCATGAAATCCGTCAGTGATTGTGCAACCCCTGTTCGAATGTTCCACTCACGCTTGGTTGTAATTCGCAAGGTAAACGCCAAGATCTGGTCCAAATCTTCGTCGACGATGCGAATACGCGTCGCACTCTTCAGGTCGGTAGCGATTTCAATAGCCTACGATCGCGGTCTTACGAACTTTGCGACAGGATGATTGCTTGAAGCTCATGCCCGACATGAATCGCTTGTGCAAGAGATTCCTGAAGAAGGTTGCATCTCTGGAGGATGTCGTTCGGGTATACCAAGCCGTGGTGAAGGTAAGTGCACCAGACCTAGACATGAATGTGGTCTCACATTCTCAATACTTGTGCAGCTTGAAGATCTGATAAGTACGTTGGAAGGAGTAGCTAACGAGAACGAAGAACATGGGGCGTTGCTAGCAGAATGCTACATCACCAAGTTCAAAGTATGATTTCACGTCGGCTCTTTCTGCACGAATGTATTCAAATGTCTCATTGCAGGAATTTGACATCAGTCTTTCGAAGTATGCGGAGATGGTACAGCAGACTCTAGACCTTGACGAACTGGAACACCATCGTTTCGTAATAAAACCAGATTATGACGAAGATCTTCAAAGACTAGCTGACAAACTGGGTGGCATACGCGACGGCCTAGATGACGAGCACAGGGCGGCAGGAAGAGACATTGGCCTTGACTTGGACAAGAAGCTGCATTTGGAAAACTCACCCACCCATGGTTACTGTTTCCGGGTATCCAAGAATGTTTGTTGTCGCCCTATGAAGGTCCTCGCGGTGGCTAATGGTCTCTGTATAGGATTGGAAAACCGTCAAAGGCTCAAAATACATGGAGATTGTCACCATCAAGAGTGGCGTGTTCTTCACGACGTCGAAGCTGAAGAACCTCGCCACCGAATACCAAGAGACTACTGAAGCGTACACTCGCATTCAACGTTCTCTGGTTTCGCATGTGGTCGAAATTGCTTGTGAGCTTCTCTCATTCGGTTACTTGATCTAATTGTCTTTCTTCACAATGCAATTCTACAGCAACGTATACGCCTGTATTAGAGGAATGGAATGGACTTCTGGCTCATTTAGATGTCATTGTGGCGTAGGTGGCCCTCAAACAAGGATGACGCTATCCGCTCAATCATCACGTTAGATTCGCCCATGTTGCAGTCAATGCTCCGGAAGCATATGTCAAACCCGAGGTGCTGGAAAAAGGTGAGCACATTCAAACATTCTTCGGTGGTTGCTCTCGCCAATACTTGTCACTCTAGGGTCGGGTAGTCTGGTGCTGAAAGATGCTCGGCATCCATGTCTAGAGGTTCAAGACGATATCAGCTTCATCCCGAATGACGTCGAGATGATTAAAGGTAGGCTTCTTCATAGATACTTCACGTTTGTTGTCCACTGCTCAACTGCTTGGATTGAACCACGCTTAGATGAGAGCGAGTTCCAAATAATCAGTACGTCAATGCGAACCCCTAGAAGGTACATTAGCTGACCTAGCCCATAGCTGGACCTAACATGGGTGGCAAAAGCACGTACATTCGGCAGGTGAGCGACGACGTAGCGAACATAACCCAGAATCCCGCTCATGGTAGTTATTCAGGTTGGCGTGATCGCTCTGCTTGCGCAAACGGGCAGCTTCGTACCTTGCTCGGAAGCCCGCGTTCCTATTTTCGATTCTGTCCTGTGTAGAGTCGGCGCGGGTGACAGTCAGCTTCGGGGTGTGTCGACCTTCATGGCCGAGATGCTCGAGACCGCCGGTATTCTGAGGGTGAGCCCCGAGCACTGCATCCTGCGATTATGCGTGGTTGACATGAAGATCGTTCTGTTCAGAGTGCTACCAAGGATTCGCTGGTGATAATTGACGAGCTTGGACGAGGCACGTCTACCTATGACGGGTTTGGGCTGGCATGGGCAATTTCCGAGTGAGCACAATGATTCCCTGTCTCTTGCTCACGACTGATGAATTTTCAGACATATTGCATCTCAGATCCACGCGTTCTGCATGTTCGCCACGCACTTCCATGAGCTGACAGCGTTGGACCAGCAAATTCCGCACGTGAAGAATTTGCATGTCGTTGCCCATGTGTCGACCTCCGATGACATTCGAAAGGAGCGGGACATAACCTTGCTGTATAAAGTTGAGCCAGGTATGAGCCTGACTTCTAACTGATATTCTACTCGGGCGACATCTCATGGAGTTGCACCAGGTGTCTGTGACCAAAGTTTCGGTATCCACGTTGCGGAGCTGGCGAATTTTCCGGAAAATGTTGTCAAGGTGTGTTCCTCATTTGCTGCAATGAAACGCAAACCTCACGCACCATATACAGCTGGCTAAGCGAAAAGCGGACGAACTGGAAGACTTCAACACAGCGAGCACGGAAGCTGAAGAACAGTTTGCTCCTGAAATCATCGAAGAAGGTACCAATCTCATTCAACAGGTCCTCCAGGAGTGGTCTAGCTCTCAGGGCAGCGACGGTGATGTCAATATGTCGGATGAAGACGAGGATGATTCGGATACTCAACTCTCGGAACTGCGCCAATGCATGGAGAAGTACAAGTCGCGTCTAGAAGCTAATCCATGGGTCCGACATGTGTTACAGTCACTCGGCTGAGCACAGTTCTCATTTGATATCTGTTTTCCTGTGCTGCTTTGCTTCATGCTGTCGTCATGCTCTGTGCTCTGATATACCTGTTTGTTGTCGATTAACGTATTGTACTACATGGATATAATGTTGTGAATAGCGAAACGCGGTATGATCTCTAAGGATAATGCGTGGAAAGTCAACAACGAAGTACAACCGCTTAGTCTTCTGCGTAAGTCTATGGAATGATGTCATGAAGTGGCCATTGCAGAATTCTCGCGAAGGCGGGCTCCAATTCGATAGAAGATGAATCTGTAAGGTGAAAGCATATCAACATCGAGAAAGGCTAGTCAAAAAGCAAGAGACACGCACGGTAATGGCGCAGACAGGGTAGTCAGACCTGCCAGGAATGCGGTTGCGCCGGGGGTACCCATCCTATGATACATTTGCGCCGCGAACAGAGGGAATGCAGCAGCGGACGCCGAGCGCACAAACGAATTTGCAGCCATGGCCGACGCAGCGATTGGGCGGTACGCAGTGACGAGGTAAGTGAAGGTTGAAATGAAGCAGAACAGGACCCCTGAGCCAAAGGGGACGGAGGCGATGATTGGCACGATCCAGTGCACGCTGGAGTAGCTCGTGAACGCGAGCCAGAAAAGACTCATAGGTAGGATAACGGCGCCGACTTGGCCCATGACAAGGCTGCATTCAGGAGGACGGACCCCACCGTGTTGCTTGGCTTGTCGGTCATACAGGCTGTGTGAACTGGGTAAGCTGTTATTCTGCACGTTCGAAGAACGAAGTGTACCTGTTCCATAGAGGCTGGGTGCAAAGGGCGATGATCATCCCTATCCCGATGCCGGCAAAAGATAGCCCAATCTCCTGGGTATTGAACCCGTGCTGTTCCCCGAAGATGATGGGGAATGCTTGGAAAGCCAGGTATAGAATGCCGAGAACGATGGCGGACCTGTGTGTTGTGAGATTGCGTACCTTTCACCGTGACTGGCCGTCTGACTCACCAGAAATCCAGGAGAAGTGCCATCCTGTCAAGGGCAAGATGTTCTGAGGACCAGGTCAGAAATAGAATGATGTACACACAAGGAAGCACTCACTAAATGGAACGTAGCAGCTCATCAAGATAGAATACAGCATCGACGTGTGTCGTTGGTCTAGTGGTGCCCAATACCTTTGGTCTCCGGTAGTCTTACGAAGTCTGCGAGAGCCAGTGCATACGAGTTTGAGCCGCAGTCTATGATGGAGCGATCGATATACTGACTTTGCAGCTTTCCGCTTTCTAAGTACAGGCGAATACGTTTCTGGGATTATCTGAATGTGGGTTTCAAAACTCGCGGTCTGTTGAAGGACTAGAGGCGGCTCACCAAACAAAGCAGCGACCACTCGACAAATATCCAGATAAGCATCACTCGGAACGTCCACTTCCAGTTGGCATTTTGGTTGATGAAACCCGCGAAGAGAGGTCCGACAGCTGGCCCAATGAACGGGGAGATGGTATAACATGCCATGGGTCTATACAAGAGTGGTTTAGAAGAAGAAGAAGGATTGCGAGGCAGAACACGTACGATGGGACTTTGTGACCTTCAAACAAATCCGATACGCTGCCGCCGGCTACGCTCAAGAACGCTGCACCGCAGAAGCCAGTAATGAAACGGAAGGCCAAGAATGTTCCTGCCAGAGAGTCAACTCGTGCTCACCGCAAAAGATAGACGAGGACCTCGTACCGATGTCTGGAGGGAACGTCACTGGCCATGTGAAGGCCCAAAATAAAAATAAGGATACACGGTACACATTATTGCGTCCGTACACCTCCGACATGGGGCCGTTCAGGAGAGGCCCAATTCCTACGGTGAATGCATTAGCAGGGATAAACCATGGCATATCTAATAGATGAGGAGACGTACCCAACCCTAGAACAAACAGACTGATACTCAGGATGGAAACCTCCTTGCTGACATGGAATTGTTCTGAAAGCCCGTCCTCGGTAAACGCGGACTTTCATCGTGAGGCAAATCAGTCTCTGAACAGTGACAGGATGAGCTCAAGACGTACCACTGAGGATGCGCACGTACAGCACAACGCGCAAGTACATATGAGGATCACTATCATCCACTTCCGCCATGTTGGTAGCATTTTCGGGTCCTCGTCCGCGTCGAGGGTAACTTCGTACTCTGGATCCCATCGCACTGTATTGCGAGAGGCATCTTCCACGTCGGTGACCTTCGTCTCGTCAATGGTTTTCTCCACGGCCTTCTCGATGTCTGCTGAACGCGGTTCTGCCTTCGCTGTGTGCTCCGTGGTCTGCGATGTGTGTGATGCGTAGGAATCATGCTGAGGCAAGGACATGGAGGGTCATGAAGAATCGGGGTGGGTGGAAGTCGGCGAACCGTCGAGCCTTGGCTCCCGTTCGCGAAAGTACGAGAAGAGGTGCACGTTCACGTTGTGCCTGCCTGAATGCCATCTTTATGAAGAACGGCATGAGTGAGATTTTCCGTCCGTGGCGTCTTCCCCTCCCGCTGAGATGCACGCCACATGTATTCCGGGACGTGTTGCAAGAATAACCTGGTGTCGATCAGTTTTCGATTCGGCTGAGCGTACAAACTAACTACCTTCCGTCACCACAAAGAGTAAGAGCGGTTGAGAATCGGGTGAGGATCGGCCGATTGCAGAAAGCAGGGCTGTAGAGTAATTTTGAGTGCTGGAAACAAGAAACAAGCGTGTCCCTGCGTCCTGCGAAGTGTAAGATTTTAACAACAAAAAATTTGTCGGTTTGTGCGGAGTAAATCTCTGAGTACCTACTGCAAGATATGACAGCAGAATACTGTAAGATCTAGGACTTGAACAGAGCTACATGCATGTACGGAATCAAGCGATACCACGGCAACACGCACACACGCAGGCCGAGGCAGGATGGCCGAGGCGCAGAGCCACTCAGTTTCAACTTCAAGTCTGCACAGACCAAAGACAATGACTGGGTATGTCGCAATCCGTATGTACAAAGTATGGGAAGGGTATGAACGAAATGCAGCAGACGTAAAGTAGTCGTGATGATAGCTTCTTGAACCTATATGTGTAGTCATAAGATAGACGAGAGACGTTTATATCCATGGAACGCAAAAAACAGTGCTGTCTCCAGGACAGCTGGTGAGGAAATTTGAGAGACCGTGCTCTCACCAATTCCAGTCGTCATCGTCGTCTACGGACGCTGTCGGTACGGGAATCGGTGCCGTCTTCGTTCCGTTGGCCGAGCCGAGGTGTTGGGATTGGGACTGAGGCTGACGGGTATCAGGACTTCACCCAGACCTTGTCCGACCCTCGCGTCCTGACCTCCGAGCTCGTCATCGTCTAAGAGCGACCCGTTCGAAGGCACGGGTGACGGCTTGGTAGACGAGAAGGGCATTGTCGCCAAGTTCGGACTCGTGCTCATGGTGTTCGACAACGGGGACGAGGCGGAAGGCCGTGATGTTTGAGATGACGGGCTTGGAGAGGCAAGTGCCGCAAAGAAGGACGACGAGACGAGACGTCTGAAAGGAGCAGGGATGCACGCTTTTGGGATTTCGTGAAGCTGGATGATGGAATGGTCAGTTGAAAGGTTGTATGCGACTGGCTGAGCACGTACGTATCGCCTTTCTGAATCTCCTCCCACTTCTTTCCAACTGTATTGCCAACACTGCCCATCCACGCGGAGACTGGTGCCGAGCCAAATGTCGAGGAGGCCGAAACATCTACCGAGATGCGCTTGGATGCTTTCCTAGACGCGGCGGACGTAGATGCTGTACTCTGACGGTCAGAGGCCGGCTCAGAGTTCAACGAGTTCTTGGGTGCCTCGCGAGACCGCCGACGGAGAAGCTTCGCCGTCTTCATAGCCGTTGACGGCGAAAGCTCAACCTCTGATAACAGTGTCTGCTCGGACGATTCGTGGGCGGCTGGTTGGAGGGTCCGATCCTCGTCCTGCTCGAGTAAGGCAAGGTCTTCGTCGGCTTCTGCGAATGACGAGGCAGAAGATTGAGATAGTCGTGTGCCTGCGCTCAGTGCAC
>RWJN01000018.1:148323-159653 GCA_004332605.1 Steccherinum ochraceum | reverse complement strand
TACGGGAGGAAGTTTTGCAATGAGTGATGTCATGGTGTACGAACTGCAGCTGCAAACTTCTGGCCTGGATACTATTGAGATGGGCCATCCCTGTACTAGCAGCAAAGAATCAGAACACCAAAACGTGCCGCGCGTAGAGTATGCTGAGTTTTGACATACCAGAGCGAGTACAGCATGGCTGCTCCAAACGGACGACTGGGTAGAGGATCACTAGGTCGTGACAAGGTGATCACGACTGCTACTCAGTACTCAGTAGTGGTGTCCTGACACTGTGATTTGGCTGGGAGAACGATGATCATCGTGAAAGAAAGAGATACCCCTACTCCGTCCTTCAGTGGCAAGTTGAAGAGTCGCTTGGGGCCGACTGTTGGACGCGGCGCGATCGAAACGTGACACGTGATGCGCGACGCGTTTGTTGAACGTCACGTGTGCGCGTTTCAATCTCCGCTCAGACGGGTCGCGTTCAACGGTTCAAGAAATTGATCCAATTGGTTCAGCTGCTCGTTCAACTTGCCTCTCATCCATCACCGTCCTCGTTCGTTCCAACCGTCCTTCCAGCGAAGCACTCCGCAAATATCCAACACCATTTAGCAAATCTTCCTGTGTATCAACATCTTGAATACCAATCGCATTTTATCGTACAAGCCGCGCTGCGAGCCCGACGTCAAGGCCTCGTTTCACCTTCATCGTCGCCGCCTAGTCATTTCCAACCATGAAGTGCTGCGCGTACTCTATCAAGTCCAAGGTCAAAGACCAGCTGAAGAGGCTCAAGACCAGGAGCGTTGCCGTCGCCTGTCACCTCTTCGAGACCAACAAGCAACAACCAGAAGATGACAAGAACAAGCCCTCTTCCAGTCGCCTCTCATTTCGAAGACCATCAGGAAGAAGGTCTCCAAGACTAAGAAAGCCCCGACCGTTGCTCTTTCGGAGGTTATCGATCTCACTGGTGACGACGACGACGAGGTATGTACTGTTCTCAGCCCTTTCGGCGACTACAGCTACCCTGTGCGAGCCAGGACCAGCCTGCAGTCGTTACTTCAACGTCTCATCCTGAGCTCAAGAGGAAATTTGAAATCATTGCTGAGGCGTATCAAATGCAAGAGGGCTCTGCCATCGTTCCTATGGATATTGACCCCGGAGTCCCTCGTTTCCCCCTTGGGCTCGTGTACGATCGCAAGTACCGCGACATTCCCTCAATCATTGACGCCGACACCGACGACTTCTCCCCAACGAACGATGAAGAAGACGATCTTGATTACGACTACGCATGCCTGATGACTTCGAGGTCTCTCTTGTCTTGTCTCTGACAGCCAGTCTTTCTTCCCTCTCGATCGACGACGGTTTTCAAGACGTGGACATGTCCGACACGGCATCAGGCGAGTTCAGGGATGACTGCGCATCAGTGGACATCGAGATGGATGATGGCGAGCTGGAAGATGGCGAAATCACCGAAGACGACGGGACCGAGTACGACATTTCAAGCAGCAGCAGCCCTCAAAGCGAGGATGACTCTAGCGCTTCTCCTACCGTCGATGAGAAGACTTTCGACTGGCGCGCGGCCTCCAGGGCGCACATGGACAACAAGTATCAGGACTACGCCCCTCGTCTCTTCCGTACACCTTCTGCTTCGTTGTCAAGCACTACTCCAATCACCCCAACGAAAGCAGTGACATATGCTGTCGTTCTGGACGTTTCTGCCATTGGCCGCGCCATGAAGTTTTTCGCTAGACTCGCCGGTCACGGGCTGTCCCCGACGTGAAGTCCTCCCATGCTCAAGCACCTCACGCAGTTGAGTATGAACGCTCTATCGGCAAGCCCTTGTCTTCCTTCATCCACCGGTAACAGGTCCTACATCTTCGATCTCCACTTTCACCATTCGGACACCAAATATGTTCACAATGTCTGTCGGCATTTCTTGAAGTATACCGAGTCCTTCAAGCTCGGGCACTGGTTTCTTTATCTTCGGGTTTTACGCGGTATTATCAGGGTCTCAATATCTCTTCCCTCAAGGTCTCGACTCGGTCATCTAAGCTCAAAATTTCAAGACTCAAAATTACTCGTCTCAAATATACAATATTAGCAGTCTCGCGGCCTCAGTCTCCCTCTCGGATCTCTTGTATACTTCTCTGCATACTCTGTCCATCTCTAGCTTCCCGTTTCGACATGGCCTAGTGATTGTATCTGACACCGGCTCGGCACACCCTACCCTCGATCTTCAAGCAGCAAATCGTTCTCTGCCGCAAACTTCCGAGTGTACATACTCTCCTCTGCCGCAGCGTCTCTACGACCTTGTCCTTGGCAGCCCAAGACCACTCGCATCCTATGATACCGCCACTGGCAGCACAGGCACTTCCCACATCCCTAGTCTTGTCCTCAGACCTCCCAGCTCGCTCTCGAGCCGCCCGGTTCATGACAACGTAGTAGCACTGGTAAGAGGTTCGTTTTGATTATGTTTCTGTCGTCTGACGCGTATCTTGTCTAGGCGCAACGTTCCCATCCCTTCCGTCCTCAATGCAACAGGCGCAATAATCATCACCATCATCCCTCCCCTTTTTGCGAGGCCCTCACGACTTGCAAACATCTCCTCTTAGTTAAATTCCTCGTACCTGTTCCTCGATTTCATCACTACGCTTCAGGTTCCGCTTCGTGCTCACCTAGGACGATCTTGCAAGCTTCAAACCTACGGCGTCGTCACCTGTGACTACCTGGACGCATTTTCAGTCATTATTTAATCGGTATTTCCCATATCCTCTCGCATTGCAACAACTCGTTGCACTCGTTGCGATCAATTACGCATCGCCTTCCAATCGCTATCACCCATTCTCTTTCTTTTTCGACTCATGCTGGCTCTCATCATCCGAGTAAGCATGATTCGCATCTCTTCGTGGCAACGATATTGACTGGTTCTCCAGAGCTCTTCGCTTCATCCCACCTGGCTTTTGGTGTTAACTCCACCTTGGTGTGCGCGAAACTTTGGTGATAGGGGCCTCCGCCTAGGAATATCTCAACGGAATCCGTTCGCTTGACTGGCGCGTCCGTCGTTTCAAACGTATCTATGACGCTTCGCAGTAGCTTTTGCAGTCCCAATGCTCAATGTTATTCTTCATTTGCGGTTATTTCAATTTCACGTGCGCAACACGTGCGCGGGCCGAAGCGCGAAGACGCGTTAGCGCCCGATCGCCCGCTTCATAAATGGACAGTACTTGAAATTTTCCTTCATAAACCGCGACTGGTCAGTTCCCATCGCGTTGCTACCCCTCCACTCTTGGTCAGAGTTTGCATTTCTACCTCATCATGTCCTCTGGAGCACTGGAGCTCAAGGAGCTAGGAAACGTGAAGTTCAGGGCACGGCTGTTTCGAGAGTGAGTACAAAGCTCATCGCCACGTTCCGCATTTCACTGCTCTGACGCGACGTATCTTCCTTCAGGGCTGCAGATTGCTACGCAGAGGTAAGGAGAATACTTAAATCGTGAATTGTGTCTGATCATTGCTCTCAGGCTGAGGTCGCAGCTCCCAATGACCCAGTATTTCCCTCAAATCTCAGCGCGTCGCTGTTCGAGCTTGGCGACTACCAAGCGTGTCTGCAAGCTATCATTCGCGCACAAAGCAAGCTGGAAGAGTCTTCTCCACTCGTTCAACGTCTATCGACGCGTCTAGCAAAGACGCTAAGCTATGGATTGCGTTCAGGCAGTATCGGAGTGGACGACGTACACCGGGATGATGCAGCAATCAATGAGATGGCAAAGGAAACCGGAAGTCCAGATGCCAGTGCTGACCTGTTGGCGGCGTGGAAAGAGTGGCGTAGGATATATGGAGACTTTGAGAAGATGGAGATAGGGGCACCAGAAGCAAGGACGCGGTCTTCAGATCTGCCTGTCCTCAAGCACTCTCTGTGAGCATCTTTCGCATCGCTGATCGCATGAAAGCTGAGGATGTCGTAGTGATTCTGCCCTGGAATACTTCTCGGTAAGTCACTCTGAAATCTGCGACAAACGTGCGTAAAGCCTACTAACTCTGTGTTATAGAAAGGTCACGATAACCCAATGTCTATCTTGGACAATTGGGGGTCTGGATCACAAGAAAAAGACCCTCTTGACTTGAACAAGCTATCTTCGGACGGCTTATCTGGCCTTGCAATTCTGTTCGGCGGCGTTGGTGATGGTGAGCATTGTCCACACGTCGAAATTCTTGATGTTGCTGACGATCACCAACAGCACGCCATGTTTTCGGATCCTTGATAGGTCTCAAACGTTCCCATACCAATTTGGAGGCCTCCAAGCAGCCTCACCTTCACGTGCATATCACTCTGCTTGACATCCATGCTACCATCCTTGCACGAGATCTCTGTATCTTAGTGCTTCTAGATGACCTGATCGAGAACCAAGGACGGGACGAGGACACTAAGCTAGAAATAATGGCGACCATAGTCTACATCTATGTCGGGGATGTGGTTCCATCCTATTGTGCTGAGCGGTGCGCCAACTCACTAACTACGCGGGTACCATGTGAAGACTGACTTCAGCCCTCAGATTCCAAAGAGTAGTGCAGAGGATGATCAAGGCGCTCCAGCAGAGTCCACAAAACTCATCAAGCCTTCCAAGTTGGCTGCACATCGACACCAATGCTGTACCCGGAATCCTGGACTCTCTTTGTTACTGGGATACGGGCCTCGGGAGAAAAACTACGAGCGATGTCCTCAAACTGCTTTCTCTCGCCGCAGAGCCACACCAGCATGTGGATCGCGAGTTCTGGGCGGAAAGGCAGTGGTACAACCAGACGCGGGTCTTGGTCCCTCCGTTGAAGCTACGAAAGAAACATGGCAAATTCAATGAAGCCTGGGCTGCATTTCAAAACCCGTCAACGAAATCAGCAGGGAGTAAACTATTGAAAGAGGTATGCACGTCGTTGCGGCGAATCCGTGACACAGAGATTGATGTTCCCGTGCTTTTCATAGGTAAGAGCTCATATCTCAGAGCACTGGAAACCCAATCCGTCCCTCTTCGTGAGCACGTTTTTGTTCTCGTATTGGCGTCGCCGCTCAGCAACGTCCTCTTGACAGGATCGAGTCAACAACGAACGGTACGATCCCGAGGTTAAGATCCAAGGCTATCCTTTCCTAGAAGATATCATGTTCTCGCATGGCATTCACAAGCTTCACGGCGCCTGCAAAGGACTGAAAATACCCCACAATGGTAACAAGCTGCCCAACATGGATTGCCCGTCATTTTCAGTGGTACAAACCTTCTTTGACGGCGTCGTGGATGCTCTCAAGACCCTGAAAGGCCAAATCAAGCTGGAGATCCTGCACGGCGACTTGCTGCATGAGCTGGTCAAGATGAAAATCGGTAGAGACCTCTCACGGCCGTCGGGGTTCCCGAGGTATTATACACGGATGTGGATGAGCAATATCCCGTAAGCTCAATGGATCGTACTCGGACACCGATGAACTAACATTGCATAGGGATTACACTCATGGCCTGCTCAACATGTCCCTTTATGCCGCCCCAATGTTGAATGATGCCGAGAACGCGACCGTAGCATTCAACTGTCTTCGCAACGGTAGGGCTTGGAAAGATGAACAACACCTATGTTATACGTGAGTATTCACTTGATAGTAATTGAGTGCGAGAAAGATTATTCACGTCGGCGATAGGTACACTCATCTGCTTCCGCACGAACTACCGAAATTCCTAGGCTGTCGTGTCGAGTATAGGCGCATTTCCTTGGATGAGGATCATCCTTTCCTCGCGTACGGTATCGATATCAATCTCGGTCCTTACGGTTCTACACCCGCGCGCTTCCGGTACACCACTACGTCTCACAACGCCTATTGCCCTACAAAACCTCGCACCCCACGATAAGTTCGTCGCATGGCTCTCGCGCGTTCTCTTCTCTATCCTTGTTCCAGGCTTGATGGGTCAGGATAATGATCTTCACGTATACTACCCAAACAACCTCGCCGCGTTCGTCAGCTTGCTCGTTCATGTTCACGGCGTTGGCTTCCCATCTCACTGGATTTCAAACTTCCTCTCCAACATCCTCACAAACACTCTCATCTCGGACGTATCTCCGTACCTTGGCCCACTGCCCATCCCCATTTCGGAGCGAAACAGGCGCGTCGCACAGCGCAAAGTCAATCTGCAACCATGGCACGCAGATCTGGAGAACATCCTCGCAGTCTCCTACGATGCATTCCCGTTCCCGATCTCCCTCCCGGAGAGTTTCGCCCGATCCCACCACGACATCATCTCGTTCTCAGTGCGTGCACCCATGAATGTGTACAAGTGCACAGACGAGAGGGAAGTCACTGGCCTGCATGATCCAGTCTTGGCACTCTTGTTCTTCAAACCGAGTGACCAGCATTCTGCGGACACGCTGGCGAAGAACATAGATGGATTGTTGGAGGGACGCGTCAAGAACAGCGACAAGGTTCAGATCTTGACCGTGGTCGATGAGGTGGACGTGTACAAAGGTGTGATACGCTGGAAGATGAGTAGGGCACGGGCGCAGAAGATGAAGGACGAAGGATGGGTTATGGCGCCATACAGTTTTGATAAGCGGGAGAGTGGTGTGTACTTTTCGTCTTGCATCTAGCCCCGCCGAAGATGAAAAGCTGACTTCCTGTTTTCTCTAGTGGTGGAGCGACCTTTCTTCTCCAACAAATGGAAGGAAGTATTATCATAGTCAGATGTAAAACTAGTACGGATCACTGCTTCTCTGTCCAACAGCATATATGCAATCTTTTCAAGATCTATTCAAAGCAAGATGACTCTGACGTGTACGCGCGAACAAGTTGGCTTCTCGATGATATAGATTGATTCTCCTTCTACCAAATGCCCCGGATACAAGTGCTCATACAGACGAATTATAGGTGGTGAGTTGGGTTATACGCGATACTGCTACAGTGATTGGGGTATTGGAGGGGAATGTGGATGGGACGCGTCTACGTCTACTGGGGCTTGTTGATCTCCTGCTGGGTCTCGCCCTTATCGTGGCGGATGTTGCCTGCGCGCGACCTCGTATCAGCAAAGTAGCGCAGGGGTCATGGGACTCGGAGATGCTCACCAGAAGTCTGCTGCTGCTTGTCGCCAGTGATGGCACCGGTGACGGAGTCGACCTTGCCGCCGACACGGTCCATGGTGCCCTCTGCGTAGCCCTTGGCCTGAGCGGCCTTGTACTCGGCCTCGCCCTGGGCGTGCTCGTCACGACCGGACTGGGTCCAAGAGGTAGCACCGGTCATGTCACCGATGGTCTCGACGAGGCTGCCCTTCATGGAGTGGTATTGACCGGTGGTCTTGCTGTGAGGGAAGGCGCAGTCAGTAAAGCAAGTCGCGTCGAAGGAAGACGTCGAGGACGTACTTGGGCTCTCCGTTGTTGTTGGCGGACATGATGAAGATGTGGTTGTGAGAGTGGTGTGGTTGTGAAGGTGGTTGTGAAGGTGGGTGGTGAGTTGATGAGGAAAACGAGGCAGACGAGGAGGGTTTATATAGGCCGTCGAGGGCGTGACCGACGCCGACGAAACGATGACGTCGGTGACGGGGAATGATGTCATTGCGCCATAGCAGAGCATGACGGTGGACTGCGTTGGCGTTGAGTAGACAGCCGGGTGGCGCATGGCCTCGGTCTCACAATGACGTCACGCGTCTGTCTCAGGTGATCGCTGCGGCCACGTGGCAACCAACCCCGCAGACAGGCACGCTCTTTCGTCCTCTCGAATGTTGGAAACGCCACCGACGATATCAGGACGATATGTTCTTTGTCTGTCTGGCTCTGGTGGTGCGTTATGGTATCCAGACGAACCTGGCCGAACTGGATCTTTCAGCAGTCTTGATGCAAGCATCATAGATCTTGTTGTTGCTCTTGGCGCGTACTTCACCAGACTTCACTGTTTCGCAGCCACTTGGAGCCACCCTGCGGCCACTGGTTGTATGACGGACATAGCACTCGGCTTTGAAGAGCCGAGACAGGTCGAGATCCAAAACTTCGCGGAATGCAGCAGCGACAGGGCGTCGCTGGCCTCCCGAGATCTTTGCCATCAACGTGCACATGTACCTTGTTGCAGGTGCAGGGCCGTCGCTATCAAAAAAGAGGTCAGTAAGATTTGCGAAAGATGGTTTCTTACTGGTTGGCTGAGCGATTGATGCCATGCTTACAGCCAATAGATCGCTTGCTATATTGTCATAGTATCCATGCTGGCTAGTATAGCAACTCGCGCTTTCTCCCCTTCCTTTCTATCTCGCTCCCTCCTCTCTTCGACCGTACCAACAGCATGCCCGACAACTCACAATGGTACCTCCTGGGTACTGCAGGCGTCGTCATCTGGTCTGTCATATATCTGACACGGTCTGAGAAGCCCGTGAGTTCTTACCTCTCTCTCCATGCATTTTCCAATCACTAACGACGTCTTCTGTCCTTGAAAGCTGGATCGCATCCCTCCCGCCTGTCCAGAAGAACATGGTTTCTTCAAATTCCGGTCGAAGAAGTCAACGCTCCAGATGTTGAAGGATGGTTATCATACTGTGAGCACGCTTCCACAGCCGGTCTACATGAAGTCAGCTCACGACCACGTCGGAATAGCACATTACACGGACATTCAAAGTCCCAGAAGCTGGAACATGGCGTGTCTTCCTGAACACGCCCGCTCTCATTGACGAGATGAGCAAGATGCCCGAGATGTCCTTGACGGAGTCGTCAAACGAGGTATGTGCATGTCTTATCGAGGTATGGAATATCGAACATTGAACGAAGCGTTGCGAACCTGCCAGATGATCCTGATGGACACGACCTTATACCCATACGCCCCACCACACGAAGTTTCCTCCCTGCTGTCGAGAGTCATCCGGGTCTCCTTGTCGCAAAACATGGACGCCATCCTACCCGGTATCATGGACGAAGTGAAAGCGTCATTCAACGACATGCTTGGGGAGAAAGTCGCAACCGGTACGTTTGATTCTCGCGCTCTCCGTGCTCAGAGCGAAAGGATTGAAAGTGCGCTTTACTACAGAGTGGGTGTCTGTGCCGGCTGCGCAGTCTATGATCAAGGCCATTGCGCGTGTGACGAACCGAGTTACCATCGGTCTACCGTTGTGTACGTCTATTGCTTGGGTTTATTCTTTGCGAAGCGATCACAACTGACGAGCCCATAGGCCGAGAGGAAGAAGTCGTGAACGGTAGCATCAAGTTCACGACTACCGTGTTTTTGACCGGGTTCGCGGTCTCTTTCCTTCCGCATTCCTTGAAGCGGTGCGTCATGATACTTACAAGGTCGTCACGCCTTGAAACTGACCCAACTCACTTTATAATTGCGATATATACAGGCCATTCGCTAAATTGGTTTTGGGATGGGCTGGCGTGCGCGAAAGATTGGAGAAGTACGTATGGCCCGTCGTCGAGGAACGTCTCGAGGCTGTCCGAGTGCATGGAAAGGACTGGGAAGGACTTCCTGTGAGTACATCCATGGTGATGAAGTCGCATCTTTGCTTTGCTCACGAAGTGGATCACAGCCAGACGTTTTGACGTGGGTCATCCAAGACGTACCGGACCACAACCTTACAGCCAAGTATATCTCCCAAGTGTTGATCGGCATGAACTTCGCTGCCGTGCATACTAGCTCTATGGTATGGATCCGTCACTGCGTTTCATCGTGCACAAGCATCTCACTCTATCCTTCGTCAACCTGGTGTAGACTCTCACCCACGCCATATTCCAACTCGCCGTCGAAGGAGACAAATACCTGCCTGAGCTTCGTCAGGAAGCGGAGACGATCCTTTCGTCTGAGGGGTACACCAAAACTTCGCTGAACAAGTTGGTGAAGATGGATAGTTTCTTCAAGGAGATTTTGCGATTCCACGGTGTCGGCGGAAGTGCGTACATTCTCTTCCTTACTGCCCGACCTAGCACGCAAACCTGATTTCCCTTCGCGACGACCTACAGTCTCCCCTCAACGCATGACCACCGGCGACGTCACGCTCTCCGATGGGACGTTCCTGCCCCGAGGCACGCTGGTCGGCGGGAACGTGATCCAGATCCACTCCAACGAGCAATTCTACCCGCACGCAGCGGAGTTCGACGGGTTCAGATACGTCGAAGACGGCAAGACCACCGGCGGGTCGTTGATCACCACCTCTCCGACCTTCCTCACGTTCGGGCATGGGAAGCAAGCATGGTACGTCACGCATCTTCTATGCTAACACAGAAGACACGGTGGCTGAGGTGCTTTGGTGTTTGACAGCCCTGGACGGTTCTTCGCCAATTTCGAATTGAAGGCGATGCTGGCGCATTTGATCCTCAACTACGACATCAAGATGGACGGGCCTGCTGTTAGGCCGGAGAATGTGCAGTTCCGGTATGGCGTGGCGCCGCATCGGACAGCGAAGGTCATGTTCAGGAAGATCGCGGCGTAGGGTTGTACGGTACTACTGGATTGTTTTTGCTTACTGTTGTAGGTCAAGGGTCTGTGCTACATACGATTGTCACATATGCGTTTCTGGGAAGGACTACGCCGCCGTGTTATTATAACTACCTGGGCACTGGTGAACGGAAGGATGGAAGGAGAGTCGACTACTTCCGACAGTCACTTCGGCTTCGGTGGTTTGAGCTTCGGCTGAGTGTCACGTGGCCGAATTCCTTCTGCGCCCATCTCTATGCTCTCTACTGGTCTACGACTCGGCAAGCTAGACCAGCGATGATTCTCTGTGTTCTACATAATACAGTTTTGATGCATCTCGACTCTGGATGGAAAGGGACAGGAAATACATATTGCAGAGGGCTAGTCAGTCAGTCAAATTGAGAGCGACAAGTCGAGCATCTGCGGAGAGGTAGTCGTGAATATAATGAGTATTGTCGCAAATGATAGTTCGACGATGTGGCGAGGATACAGCACAGAGTTTGAGGGTCGCCAGTGGGTATCTTACTGCCTCGCCCTGAAATGGAGAAGCGGGGCCAGTCCTGATAATGCACACGCCTTCTTCAAGAATTCGTGCTGTGCAAAAAATAACACGTCAGACCATCGTCATGAGTGAAAAATTTGTATATATAGCCCGTACCTCCAAAAGCTCAGCAGCCGTCGCTCTGCTCTTCACGTCCACGCACAGACACACACTCAGGAATCCCTTCAACTCCCTGCTCAACGCCTCCGGCTTCTTCAGCGTAGGTGTTCCGTTCGTCGCAATCAGGTAGAGTGCTTTCAAAGGCTCCTCGTCCATGTATGGCGGCTCGTTCTCAATCATCTCGATGGCCATGATGCCCAACGACCAGATATCGACTTTAGCACCGTACTCCTTCTGCTTGACGACTTCAGGGGCCATCCAGTACGGCGTACCCACCATCGT
>RWJN01000018.1:121846-148225 GCA_004332605.1 Steccherinum ochraceum | reverse complement strand
CAGGTGGTGAAGAGTCCCCCGGCCCCGATCCCGGTGCCTGAGAGGCGGGGGAGCGCGGATACGGCGCGCGGGGTGCCTGTGCCTGTCGTCGAAGATGGTGAAGAGGCGAAGAAAGACGTCGTTGTGGAAGGGGCTACGGTGGTTGTAGAAGAGCCGGGTACGCCGAGTACGCCCTCCTCTGTCTCGGAGGAGGGCAGCCCGAGCGGGAGTGGCGAGGAGGATGACGGCGACGCGGAGGGTGAAGAGAAGGAGGACGGGGATGGGGATAGTGACGAGGATGAGGATGATGAGGTACGCTTGCACTCTCTGTTATGTTCTCGATTACTGCTGCGTCGCGGTGCTGATTCTTTGCGTTTCGTAGGAACTCAACCGCCGCACGGCGCTCGGCGCAGGTGTCGAGAAGATCAGTCGGCACAAGGACTACACCAGTTCGAACCCGGGGTCGGCTGCTACCTCGCCTGACCCGGCGCATCCGACGCATCCGCACGCGCATGGCCAAACGAGCTGAAGTGACTAGCTCGTTGGTTCTGTTGTTCTGGGGGTGGTGCTGCTACTTCGTTCCTGCCGTACGTCCCGTAGACGAGAGCGGGGCGGACGTGCATTGTGGACGAAAGCTCCTACCCCCCCGCTATGGAGGTCGACGAGGAGGAAGGGCAGGGCGCGCACCACACGCTGCCTACGCCTGTTATGCATTTACATTTATGTAACAAAACCGCGGGCGTGTGGGCGTGGGCATACGCCTACGCAGCCGCTGTATCGCCGCGCCGCCCTCATCCTCCCCTCGCATCCCGCATAGGTGGTCGAACGGACGACGCTACGCTCTCGCTGTCGGACTGGGAGGCTGGTCCCTGTCGTGTACGATCGCTTGTCTTTTGGTTGTACATAGACCCGGTTCTCGACTCGAGGCTGCGTCGAATGAATCGTTCACCACCACCACTCCGTCATCGTCATTCTCGTGTTTCTTGGTTTCTTTTCTCCTCTCTCCTCGACTCTTGCACATCGTAATAGAAAGCTTCCTCCGCTATGCAGGGGAGGGGGCTGCACCACTCATCATCATCATCCTCCTCACCATTCCACACCTCATCTGTTCTCCCCTTCGCTGCTTCTCATTCAGGCTCGACTGTTGATTATCTTCGTAACTTATCCATCCACCCTCTCCCTCCATCGTCTCCTCTTGGTCCGTCAACGCATACAGCCGCATACACAGGCTTTCTCCGTCTCTTTTCTCCTCCATCCTTCTTTTTCCTCATCATCTCATCTCTACCGTATCGATATTCCCAGACTGCTCGGATCTCACCCCATAAACTTACCCTACGCTCTCGTTTTATATCATCACTCACTCTCCTCCTCTCTCTTTCGTTCCCTCCCCTCCGTCCGAACCCTCCCATGGGTTTGGTGTAGTTTTTTGTCTTGTTTTTGTGTTGGATTCTTGGATCTCTTCTTTCTCTATCTCCTCATCCCACCACGTCTCATTCTTGGTCTCTGTCTTCTTTCTCGGTCTTGGATTTCGCCTCCCGTGGTGGTCACGGTTGTTCCTCATTATGTATTCGTTCTCCTCCACTCCACTCCACTCCTCGCTGTGTACATATCTTATTCGCTCTTCTGCTTCTCACCCCATCGTATCGTCGCGCCGACGCCGCATCTCATCGCACTTTCTCCTCACCATCGCTCATCGCCCCTCCTCACCATACGTCCCCTCCGGTTGAACAGTCTTCTTTCCTTTCGGGAGAGTTTGCCACATCCACATCCACACTCACATCCACATACCAATCTCTTCCATTACGCGTTGGCGTATTCGTCCGATTTATCACTCGCCCGCTCGCTCATGCTTGTCTCCGTTCGTTTTTGCGTTTGTCGCCTTACCGCGCTCGTTATATGCAAATCTTATGTGGATTCTTCCCTATACACGTTAGACGTCTGGCCCGGTGGGATTAGTGAGTGAGTGCTTTCCATGTAACCTGGAGAAATACTGTGTCGCCTCGACGTCATACATATTGGCATGTCCGTAAACATGTACTTGGAGCGGCGGTGCTCGCAAACTATACATTTGACATAGCTTGCAAGTATATTGTACTCTCCATCGACGCGCTCCGTGATGTCTGAAAAAAAATCCCGGTTCTATCCCCTTCGCAGACATTGCAGACCTCGTCTGCCAAAAAAGCTAAAAGCTTTTGGTCATCCCTCGAACCGGGATCGAACCAGTGACCTTGAGATCGCCGCACCAGCGAAGGTATTTTCCCATTACAGTCTCACGCTCTTCCAACTGAGCTATCGAGGGATGTTAAGACGATGGGGATGTCTCCTATATACGCGTACAGCTGGTGCTTGACAGGCTATGCACTGTCTCAACTAAAAAAATCGCGGATTTGTAGTATGTGCCAAGTATTGGATACGTCCACGCCAGCGTGGGCTGGTGAAGAATCGAGCGAAAAAGTCGTCCGTTGCAGCCTGCTACCTCACGCGAATTATCGAGGGATATAGGCTGTCGGGAATGTTCCAGATACATACAACCTACTAGTACTAAGAATTGCTTCCTAGGGGCTTATACCAGATTCGCCCTTGTATTTGCTTCGTATCGTCCCGATCCCGCTGGTTCACTATTCTTTACCCTCAGGTTTGCTATCCTTACCCCCCATGCAGCCGACGCACCCGCTACAGACCGTCCGCAAGTATCCCCTCCGTGTCCGACTCGAGATTCGAGAAGCTTGGCTCCATGGCTGATAAGTTGAAGTGCGTTTCGCACCGTCCCATTACTCGTCGTGTCCGGTTTCAGACACGCGAGTGAGACGCACGGGCCCGTAGAAACGTGGTAGGTTCTCAGATCTCAGGCCTCTGCACCGGTGCATGCTATGACCAGGCCTATCGCTGCAATGGTCGTTCGGGTCGGTCCGAGACGTGGCGGGGCACCAGGCGCGTTTCAAGCGTCGTTGGCACTGTCCGTTGGGTCTACTAAAGCGGCTTCTTGAGCAGTCGCGAAAATGTAGGACGGCTCGTAGAACCTCCCTACCTCGGGTACAAGTCTCCTGCGAATTCACCTGGGTCTACCCTGCCATGACTCTGCTGGCGCCACCACTGCTATCTCCGTTGCGCATTGGGAAACGGATGTCTTCCTGCATCAGTCTCGCCACCGCCTTCAACGAGATCCGTAGTCCGTCTACGAGGAAGCTGGTCCGCGTCCCCCCACCTGCCGCCGCTGCGGATTGGTACGTCGTCATGCATGGGACTTGACTATTTTCTGACGCATCCATTATGACAGCCTGTACGCCATCGAGTCTGCCGGAAAAGCCTTCACGTCATGGTCGTCGACTACTCCATCGTTCAAGGCCGATATTTTCCGCAAGGCTGCCGACGTGCTGGGTTCGCCAGAGTTCTCGAAACAGAATGTGAGAGGCGAAGGCGATGAAGCGGGGATGGCGGGGTACTGGGCTTCTCTCGTAGACGTGAAGGCCACCAAGGAGTTACTGGTGCAATCCGCAACGCTGCCGTACGAAGTGGCGGGTGATGTTCTCCCGTCGGATATGGGGAGCGATGCGTTTGCCTACAAGCGGCCTATGGGTGTCATGTCAGTGTTGCGCTCCTCCATGTTTGAATTTCTGACAAACAAGGGTTTGTTCGCGATCTAGATTGTTCATAATCCCATGGAACGCGCCGTTGGGTATACTCATGAGTAGCGTCGTTCCCGCACTTGCAGCTGGCAATGCGGTTGTCCTGTGCACTTCCGAGCAGAGTCCAGCATGTCAACAGCTAGCGGGCGATATCTTCAAGGAGGCGAGTCGTCAGCACTTTGTTTAGTACTCGGTTGAAACAGGTCACTCACAGCTTTCCACAGGCTGGTCTACCAGATGGAGTCCTCAATACTGTCCATGTCTCGAAAGAGGACGCAACTGCACGCGTGAGCGAGATGATTGCGCATCCGGCGGTCCGCAAGATTGCTGTGAGTACACGTAACCAGTAATGTTTTGAATATCCTCGCTCAACGACCACTCGCTTATAGTTCGTCGGGAGTGATCTAGTAGGCAAGATCGTTGCGGCGGAAGCTGCGAAACACTTGAAACCATGTGCTCTTGAGCTGGGAGGGAAGGCACCTGCCGTGGTGAGCTGTCTCGCCCAAAGTCATAACTGGCAAGTCTAGATGACTGATATGGCTGGAACAGATCCTAGACGACGCAAACGTCGAAGCTGCCGCTCGTGCCGTTGTATCTGGGGCGATGATCAGCAACGGTCAATCATGTCTCTGCACTAAACGGGCCATCGTTCAACGAGGCATTGCCAATGAGTTCATTCGCAGGGTCAAAGCTATAGCGCTACGCCTCAAAGTGGGTGGTGGCTGCAAGATGAGCTGTTCATCATCAGAAGCGGCGGCGGAAAACATTGTCAGCATGGTAAACGACGCTGTCAACGGAGGCGCGTGCTTACTAGCGGGTGACATGAAGCACGACGGTCCATGGGTCCAGCCTCACGTTGTGCTTGGAGCAAAGCCGGGGGACAGGTTGTGGGACAGAGAGTCCTTTGGTCCCGGTACGTGCTGCTCAGTAAAGAAAAATCTCCATCACCACTCATCACCGCTCGATCTGCAGTGCTGGCTTTTGCGGTGGTGGACACGGTAGAGGACGCGATAACAATGGCCAATGCTACATCGTATTCCTCGAATGCATCGATTTGGACCGAGGACGTCGGCGCGGCCCTTCAACTATCTCGGCGAATAACGAGCTGTATGTCCCCTTGGAGGATCGATACCAGTCCCACTGAACCTTGCCCAGGTCGTGTCTGGGTGAACCCGAGTACCCTAGGAGCAGACAACGGGGGCAGTCCTAGTGCATTTGGGTGAGTGTCTGCTCTCATATCCAACTCCAGGCTTACCTACCTGCCGTCAGTGGATCTTCTGGTTATGGTTCTTTCGATATCGATACCTTTTTAGATTCGCAGCTGGTCTGCTTGTCTCCATCCGGGCAGGAGCGGAGATTTTTCTTGTTCGATGACTGATTCTGAGACCACAAAATCATGTTGTAAACGGTGTTTCGACTGATATATTTCTTGTAAAACAATGGGGTAAGTATGGTGTACACGTACAATAAATTGACGATACCAAGGGAATCATTATGTGTGGGTAGAACCGACAGCGGGTAGACGATAGCATGATAGAAATGCAGGGGAATAGCTCTGTAAAGCAAAACCTATGGTATAGATAGCTTCATCACAGCGACGAGATCTTGAACTCCTTCGAATACTCCTACCGGGATCATCAGTATCGGTCACCACAGTCCGTCAAATGCCACACACCTTCACAAGTAACACTGAGTCTTCGTTGATCATCACAAACTGGCCCACCTCCATCTTCAAGTCAGTCTTGAATCTCCTATACGGCAGATTCGACTTGACAACGTCTTTGAAGAACGGCCGGGAGTGTACGACAGCTTTCGTGACTGTCTCTCCACCGTCCTCTGCGCTTATCCACCGCTCCCGACCATCCCAATATCCGTCTTCCGAGTCCAAATCGTCATCTCTGTGCCCAGCCGAGTCTCCTTTTCGATCACTAGATGGACACAGGCTCTTCCGGACGGCAGTCAAGTTGAAGTCGTACACCGTGACGTAGCCATCTGACTGCCCGACAAATCGCATGCCGTACGCTGGGTAACACCACACACAAGCGGGCACAGACGCAGGCAAGACGCGAGTCAAGTTTGGTCCCCATGCTTGCCACCGTACAGCGCGATCCTGGTCATAGCTACTCTCCGTGAGCGCTGGAGTGGTGATGCGAGCCTTGTGAGCATGGTAAGGTCGCATGGACCGTAAATGGGGAAGGGTAGAGGATGGAGATGTGGGAGACGAGCCAGGTGTCGACGGAAGTGAGTGTGGTGGTACGTAGGGCGTTGATGGCGGATTGAGGTGTGTGTCGAGTAAGCGAAGGAGGGATGATGCGTGAACGAAGATGTCGATGGAGTCGCCCTGCTCAAACAGAGTGTCGACACCGTTGATACGGATTGCGACGATACGATCAGATTTCGTGACGTGAAATGGGGGTAGGGGTGCTTGCAAGTCGTCAGAGAGACAAGTGGCGTTTGACTGCTTCGTTCTTGGACCAGAAGAAGGTGCGTTAGCAGTCATGGGAGCACAACCGGGTGCAGGATCGCATACGACTTCGGCATGCCATATCTCCCATCGGTCAGCAACTGTGGGTAAGTTGAGGGTGACGTGAGGACAATGAGGTGCTTCGTGAGGAGCGTTCGACGGTACAGGTTGAACGAAGTCAACCACAGAGACTACAACAGCAGTGGTTGAGCCCTCTTGAAAGTTCATTTCAGGCATCTGATCAACGCCACGCAATAGGACGATATGCTGAGTATCCAAAAAAGCGAATGATAGGATCCCCCAATAGGATGTGAGCTATTGTAAACCGCCTATTAGACAAGAGAGCCGACTTTCTGAATAAGTCAAGTTCTTGCTCACCAACTTCCGCTCCCCCGTTCTCCAGTTCGCCACACCGAACACAGTATGAGGCTCTTCTGAGATGAGGTCGAATACTCTGATTATGATTCCGACGTAGTCACCACAGATCCGAAGATGGTAGGATCTGTTCGGGATATCGTAGGGGGGAAGCGGGAACTCTAGCCGCTGCACAGATGCCGCTGGGTGAGCTTTTCCGCCGCTGAGGGTAAGTAGATGCGCATGGCACCTACATGCATAGCGTTCAGTGGACGAGAAAGCTTTAATCATCGGCGACGGTACTCACATGGGACTCTGCACATCCACGGCCACCAGTAAATCTTGAGACGGGTCCAACGTGAAGTCTGCAATATCGAAGTCGACATCCACACCCCACTCCTTTGCAGGTATACCTCTGATCGTCGAGGGAAGCTGCCAAAAATCCAGATCCCGCCGTCCGTGACTTTGTGCCAGGACCCCTCCGCACAATTCCCACAATGGACCCTCCAGTAATGGTATTGTCTGCTTCGTCAGGAGATCTTCTGGCCATTTCTTCGTCGCTCGAATATGCCGTGTAAGGATCTCTCGTTTCATTGCATTGCTGAGGGTATTCGAGGGGACGTCATCCATGCTGTTGGCTCCGAGGTCGATCTTGTACTGTAGGGACGCAGATTCTCGAATGAGGCCCCGGAGCTGTTTGCATACCTAATCCAAGCATGAGTACGCCGTAAATGTGGCGTAGGAAGCTACAGCACTCACCCGTTCGCATTGTAGGATGTCGGTGTAGTGGAGTTCTTCCAGGACCAGTGTGATCAGCTCTGCTGGGAGCTCAGAAAGTCCGTTGGTAAATTTCAGCATCAAAGTAGGAATACCCAAGAAAAGAAGATGAGAGTAAGAGGACAAGTTGGATATATATCCAAGCTCGTGCCAGTGCGTAGGACAAGGAAGACAAGAAAGCTGTGAGAAGTGATATTAGGCGCCAATGCACACTGCTCTGGCCACAGATTCCGTTCCGATCGCCGGCGGCAACATTCGATGTTTATTCTTTCCCGAGCGTAAGTGGTCAAACAAATGTGGTCGTTGAGTTGTTGTGTATCTCGAACTGGTATTGTATTCGAATGTGACTAGGAGTAGAATGGTGAAAGCATGCAAAAAACGATACAGAACACCATTACTTCCGAGCCTTAGAGTTCGACCGCCTTTTCGCCGACTTGACTGCCTGGTCAAATTTGCTTCGTTTTCTCTGCCTCGGACCATCATCGCCAATGTGATCCTCGTCATCGCTCCTTGTCCTCGACCGAGCCAGTACACTCGCCTTCCTCCCTTTCTGCCTGAGCTCTTCATAACCATCGCCTACGACTCCAGCCCGAGTCCTCCCAACGCTTCGTAAAACATCTCCAAACTCGTCTTCGAATCCTCCTCCGCGACCACGTCCACGCGCACCTCCACCAATACCACCAAGCGCAATGTCCGCCTCATCCTCCTTCCGTCGCTTCGCTTCTTTCTTCTTCATAACAAGACGCGTCATGTTCTCCTCTTCGAATTCGGCCATACGTTGCAGCTCTTGCGCTCGTTTTGACGATAGTGCCGGAGTTGAGCCCAAACCCGATGTTGACTCCATGTGAGGCATAGAGAGGTCCATCTGCGCGAGATTTGACAGGGCGGTAGGAAGAGGGTTGCGCCGTGTCTTGTTCTTATCCTTGCCTGAGGTTTCAATGTACGGCATCGGCGCAAGTTTTGGTGGACGGTAAATTCCTTCCTTAGGTCGACGTGCTCCGTCGTCATTCTTATCCTCGTCATCCTCTTCGCTATCTTGGTTGAGGAGATCTTCCGGGTTAGGTCGAAATGCCAGAGGATCTAACAGGTGGGTCGCATTTTAGTGCCTGTCCCCTCGAGTTATTCAGTCGAACACGTACCATTCGCAGCGTCCTTCGCCGACTCTGGCTCCTCTTGCGCAAGTTTTGTCAACTTCTCAATCTGGTACTTCATCTTCCCCTCCATGAGTTTGACTTTCTCCAGCACTACCCTCTCCTCAATCATTGCATCCACTTGGTCGCCTGCACCCGATCCTCGACTATCTCTGTCTACCGCTCCCCAAGGTTTCGAAGGAGGTGTTCGGTCGGAGAGGGAGTGTCCCAGTGCTCGGTGCGCGGAAAGTAGAACAAGAGACTGAAGGTATTGGACCATGACCGTGCTTTTGAGAGACAGTAGCGAGATGCCTTCTTTCGTATCGAGTTCTCCTTTTTGCACTCTAGAATTTTGTGTCAATCCAGATTTCAGCCAGTGCACACTGTAAGCGTACCGTTCGTTCAGCGATTTGACCACTTCACGAGCTGAAGACATACTCTCTCGGATATTGTCCAGCGATTTCTCTAGCGACTCCATGCTCATTGCGTCCTGGTTTGAGGGTAGCGACATGCTATGTAGAGTAAATCTGAGCACATGAATGAATTCCTTTAATGTGCTGAAAGCGAGCTCACATACAAGAACTACCTCCTCTGTTATCCCTATGTAGTAGGGAGTGAATAATGAATGAATGTTGAGTGATTGGGTGTGACGGCGACCGGAAAAGAGACTTGTTCAAGTTCTCCTGCTTCAAGACGCCCATTATTTTTGGGCGCACCGTCCAAGTGGGTTTTACGTAACAACCTGTCTGTGATCGGCCATGTTTGCTCTTTATTCTCGTTTTGAATGTTCAGAATCAAGAATCGACGCAACATCTCAGTTGTGCTCGGTTGTATGTATCATCTTCAAGCTTCAAGCTCTACTACTACTTCCACTCTATGTGCCAGAATCGCTGCTGAGATCAATATTCAATCTTGTTTCGGGAGTATAGATTCTCCGTTCATTTCAAAAGACGTCTTCCTTTCTCTGACAAAAAAACTTCGTCACAGGCTTCGACACCAGTTATAGGCTCGGAGGCGGAACACACTGAGAATTTTTCGCGCATTCTCTCATTGAAACTTCAAAGTGCAATCTGTGGCGAATTGACTGGAAGGTTACGCCAGCACCCTGTGCCACAATCGACCGTTGCCCCGTCCAAAGATTGGCATCCAACGATATCCAACGTTCGACATCGTCTATCTGGGACAGATGGTGCATTTCGTCAACGTTGCTAATACGTTACCTGGAGGTGAAGCTTGTGACGAACCTTGTAGTATCATTCTTCCTGTGATCAAGGGACTTGATCAGAAGCTCAAGTCAGAATCGGTCTGCTCGGGCGGGTGAGCGGGCTCGAACAAGATACCGAGATGAGATGCGCATTGGAAGTCGTCGGGATCGAGTGGCTTCCGACTCTTCGTCTACATCGTCGACGCGACATGGCTCAGCGCAGAGGGCACGAAGTCGGGTCGGCTGCCGCGGTACGATACCGCACCTGTCAATGCGAGCGTCCATCTCAGATGGTGAGTTTGATGCAAGGCAGTTTTGAGGGACTCACAAGACTTCTACGGTACGCCGCGAGCGGATCGCCCTCTCCACCGCCATCATACTCATCACACTTGATCACAGTATTGCCTACTATTGCGCCGGAGATCAATCGCACGATCAACGTATCGCAAGGCACATGGCAGCTCGCTGCGGTCGAAACTCTCTTACGACGCGCTCTTGTGGAGCATGACCAGAAGGCGTGCATCGGAATTCCCGTCTTTCCTCCCTCTGCCAGCTCCTGGCTCTAGTTCTTCTCGCTTCCCTTTACACTCACGGTCGTAAAGGGGCGAATCATACCCGCGGCAGGTTGCTTATAATTGACCTGTCGACCTGTCGTTCCCTTCTTCTTTCGCTGTCGACTCTATCAGCCGGCCTCTTTTCCTGGCTCCTTCTCGATGTCCGCCTCTTCTGTTGACGTCGTAAAGGTCTCCGAGGCTGCAGCCTCCGAGTCGCGCCCCAAGCGCGACTTGAAGTTCTGGCTTATTATCGTTTCTCTTTGTGTTTCTCTCTTCTGTTCTGCCCTCGACTTTACCGGCGTCGCCACAGCCCTTCCTACGATTGTCCACGACTTGAACGGTGCCGATTTCGCCTGGGTTGGAACGTCATATGCAATTTCTGCTACGGCTTTACTACCATTCAATGGCGGTCTGTCCGAGGTGAGCTACATGTCCTTCAGAGTGCACCTTCCTCTCCTCATACACGCTCCACAGATTTTCGGCAGACGCCTCATGATGTTAATCACTCTTGCCCTCTTCGCCTTGGGTAGCGCGTTATGTGGTGCAGCACAAAGTATGGAGTGGTTGATTGCGGCCAGAGGTACGTCAAAGCAAACGATGAGACGTTGAATTGTACTCACTTCGGGGTAGTTGTGCAGGGTCTCGGCGGTGGAGGCCTCATCTCAGTCCCAAACATCATCGTCTCCGATCTTGTCCCGTTACATGAGCGTGGTGCATTCGTTTCCATTCTTGGACTGTAAGTTGGTTAAACTATCGAGTGCATGTGGTATGCTGACGCCTCCCAGCTCGTGGGCTCTGGCATCCGCTCTCGGTCCGCTAATCGGAGGTGCTTTGGCCAATGCCGGTCAATGGCGTTGGTTCTTCTGTGAGTTCATTCCACGCCTTATGATGGGTTAGTATCCTGATTCATCTCGTGCGCAAGACATGAACTTGCCTATCAGTGGCCTTGCATTCGTTGCTGTATTCATATTCGTCAAGTTGCCTATACCCTCTGGCACCCTTCAAGAAAAGTTGGCCCGTATCGATTGGGGGTTTGTCTTCCTGGCTCCAACCTTTTACCTTCATTCGCTGAGACAGGTTCTCTACACAGCGGAAATGCGATTGTTGTCGCAAGCACTACCTCCGTCGTCATTGGCCTCACATGGGGTGGAGTCAACTTCGCATGGTCATCATTCCACGTCCTCGTTCCATTGATCTTGGGCGCGGTCGGTTTCGTTGCGTTCCTGCTCTACGAAGGCTTTGTTCCTAAGCGTCCTGTCGTACGTCCTCGATTCTTTTTGCAATTGCTGCTGCCGGTTCTCAGCCCCGTCTACAGGTTGCGTGGTCTTTGCTGAACAACATTACCAGCATCAGTGGATACCTCCAGACATTCCTCCACCCTATCATCACGGTTGCCTGCATTTGTCCGTAGACCATCTTTATATCTTGTCTCTTCATTGTCTAACTTTACCTCACCTCTCAGACTACCTCGCAACGTACTACCAGGCTTGCAAAGATGCCTCCGCCATGCGCTCCGCGGTCCTCATCCTTACTCTGGCCCTCGTCTCAACTCCCGCTCTCATCACAATGGGCCTCAGCGTGAACAAATTGCAAGTGTATCGTCCTCAGCTCTGGCTCGCATGGGTCGTCTACCTAGCTGGCATTGGCTCTCTAATTGCAGTCGACGCGGATTCGCATGTTGCACTGCCCGTTGGGTTAACCTGTCTCGTTGCATTTGGCTCTGGAATTATTTATGGTACGTCTCATATCCCGCGCCGTTCATCGAGTGTATGTACTGACAGTAGAACAGGTGGAACCTTTTATCCCATCTTGTCTCCTCTTCCTGTCACTGAGAACGCATACGCTATCTCATTCCTCTATTTCTGCCGGTCTTTCGCTGGTGTACGTGCCATAGCCATCTCAGTCTTCTTATCCCTATTCACGTATCATGATGCGTCCAACAGGTTTGGGGTATCGCCATCGGCGGTGCCATCCTCCAAAACCAGCTAGCCAAGAAGCTGCCCGCTGAATTCATCGCAAACATCCAAGCACAAACAGGCTCCGCCAGCGTCGAGCTCACCTACTCCGTCATCCCTCTCATCCGCGACCTCCCCGAGCCTCTCAAATCTGAAGTACGCCACGCCTTCGGCGAGAGTATCTCTTTGATCTGGAAGGTGATGACCGCCATCTGCGGTGCGGGCTTCTTGGTCTCGCTCCTCATGCGTGATGTCCCTATGCACACCAAGACCGATCAGAGGTGGGCATTGGAAGAGATGAACCGGAATACCTCAAGCTTGGAGCAGGCGGACCCAGACTTAGAATCGCCCTCGAAGGAAATGTCCTCGCCCACCAGCACTGATCACTTAAAGTAGGCATACCCACATCTTTGTACCTCTGTGAATTTGTACACAGAACACGGTGTAGGATACTGTATGTATTAAGTAATCTTCGATGCGTGGATTACATTACCTGTTAACGATACAGAGGTGGAATAAATTTATTGGGTGACATCCCATAGTACATCAGCCCTATGTCCCTGCTGTACATCCCATACCTGATTTCCCAGTCCCAAGAAGAACGTTCTACTCCGTCCTTTGACCACGCGAGTCAAGCCACGACATCGTCCACGCAACAAGTCATCCTCCTCGGCCTGCTTCTGCAGCGTTCCACCGGTGGGGACGCGATATGTCGAGTCAGCGAAGAATGCTTGACAGAACAGATCCAAGGAATGTAGCTCGACGTCCGAATCGCTAAAACGTACAACGTCGAGCAGCGGACAGAGAGGAGGTTGATCATGGGCAAGATGGTTTGCCAGCCTCACCAGCTCACTGGATCGCTTCTCGGCGAAGTGGATCTCACGTATGTGTGGACACCCACGAAGGAAGGTTGCAAACTCTCCGTGCAGCTCCAATTCGGCAGCTCGGTAGGTAGAGAGTGTGGAGAGATGCTGCATCGGATAATAATTTGCGATGACGTTGAATGTCGCCGCGACACATTCAGCGACAACAGCGTCGCTGGTTCCTTGAAGAGCAGGTGCAAGGAGAAGGGAACGAGCTGTCGATGATGGCAAAGAACCATAGATGCCATTGAAGGAATCGAGACATAATGTATTGACGGTGCGAAGAGCTGGTAAGCATCTTTGATCTGTAGGTAATGGTATGGCGATCGCGCCTTCAACGTTGTCCGAGGTTCCATAGTAGGCGATATGAATCTTCTCCATAGAATGGGGCGTAGCAATGTTTCGCAGAAATACTTCAACATCTTGAGGTTGGAGCTTCACAGAGAGAGATTTGAGGCTAGCCAGATGGACGAGCTCCGGTCGATCGTTAGGATGTGTAATTGTCATCGCTGGAAGCCGGTCACGACTCCACAGCGACAGATCTTCAAGCATGCTGAGCGCGAGTAACATATCGAACAGAGACACGTCCATTTGTCTCCGCGCTCGATCTGGGATCGCCCCCAGGTGAAGGTGGAGTTTCGTCAGGTTGCCCATGATCGCTAACGCGGACCATGGTGCAATGACTTCGAATAGGACTAACGTCTCCAGATCTGACTTTCCGTCAAAAAGACGCGGAATGTGCACTAGGACATGGCTTTCGATAGATGCGTGCTTGAGTCGAGGAGCGGATCCGGTGACGATCCACGCGATAAGGTGTTTTATGGAAGGTGGTTGGTCTTGAAGGCGAAGTATCAACGTTTCTGCTTTCTGCAGATTGACTCTGCAGAACTGGAGCTGATTGGCGCAGATTGCACCCCAATCGCAGATCTCCTCTGTGGTAAGTTCTGTTTCCTGAAGGGGCCGACGTATGTCGAGGTGGATACGCAAAGGCACAGTCCCACTATTCTTAGCATGAACGTTGGCTTGAGTGATGTTGATAGATGAGAGTAGGATGGTAGACCACAAGGAATGATCTTCAATCGCTACTGCTCGCCAGTACGAGCAAGTATGGGATATGCTGAGGGCGACCGATCCACTCCCTCGAGCTGAGCGGTTTGATCCAAGAGTAGCACATCTGAAGATGTCGCTGAGGATCTGCTGCGGTAACATGTGGATGGGTGCGAGGGCATTTCGACGAGAAGCGATGTTCAGTCTGGCTTGCACTGAAGCAGATTGTAGACGGCTAGTCCAAAAGTCCACTTTGGTCATATACAGCTCTTCCTCTGTCTCCAAGGCAGCCAGTCCCTCCTCGCGAGTTCGGTAACCAGCGTCCTGAACAACATCTGGCCCGGAATTTGAAAGCCTCACAGCGGGAAATCTTAGTGTGCATTCTGACATTTGATGTCACAGGAGTGCTCACCGCGCCGGCCATGTCTCCCGTATACCCTCCAAAAACCGGCGCAGGCCTGGTTCAAACTTCGCATCTAACTTTGCGCTGATTCCGGTAGCTTGATCATTTTGCTCATTCAACGTCTCCGGCAGAATATGCGTGGAGCCGGGGGACGCTGGTGCAGTCAAATTGTCCATTCTGCTCACAGTGAATGCTCGTTTTCAACGCAAGCTGATAGCTGGGCAGCTGGGCCAGTGATTGGAAGGTAGAGGAGGAGACGAACTCTGATCGACTTGTCGCTGGTAAACAATGACAGAGAAGAACGCTACAGCAGCACATGCATTTCCAGGACGCGGAGTATGAGCTGCGACAGCAAAAGTGATTGACTGGAAGAAGAACCTTGGGCCTTCGGCTTTTATTGGCAACAATCGCTACGGCTTATGTAAGACGTGGCCCAAGCCAAACCTCGTCATTGACATTAGAGCTCCAGGTCCTCTTCACGCTCGACCATGTCGCGATCGCTACTACAGTAAAGGATACTCAACCCGGCTTCTGGATCTGATTCGAACTTTCAACACAAGCTTTGGCACTGTCGCAATGATGCTAATCGCGTCTGAGGAGAATAAGCAGTGGCTAAGGCACAGTGCACTGACCTAGAGAACCATCCACCGCGCCGCGTAATCAGCACAATAGGTGGAAGCGTCCAGACCTGTAACAATGCGTCTTATTTTCAATTACAGTGTAGCGTAGTTCAGGGAATGGGAAGTTGAAAGTAAGTAACAGTGATCAAATCTCTCGTCCGAATCAGAAGATCACAAGAAATATGTATGCAAGAGTCGCAAACGATAACATCTCAAAACGTGATTGACTCGGCAACGCGAGAGCACTGCTAGTCGTTGGAATGGATGTGTTCGAGCTGTTTCCGGCCTGTCCGATAGGGTGCTCGGAAGAGTCAAGGAGCAAGGCATTGCTTTGGAAAGCAAGATAGTTCGTGGTACTGGATTCGACTGTGTTGGCTGCGAATACCATGCCAGCGTGGCATGGGTCTGTCCCGAGCTCAAGTTCTTGTGAGGTTTGAGCAAATGCAAAGAATGGATTGGTCTGAGCCGGAAAGGACGTCAGCATATCATACATTCAGACAAAGAGTTCCGTGGGTTCCCACTCACATCATTGACGCGAATCGTGTAATTTTGCGTGGTTCCTTCGCTCAAGATTGGCATACTGCCACAAGAGTGGAGGTCGTCAATTTCTGGCCTGACCTGCACTACGATAACTCTAACTCACGGTCCAGAGTCAAATCCTACTTGTTCTCCGTCGGTGCTGCTTGTCAAGCTGACACATGGGGACGTAAAGCTGCTCTGCGTGACGGAGTAATTGCCCTCCAAGAAGCGGAAAGTAACGGTATCTCCAGGCTGTGCATCCAACAGAGGGGGTACAAACGATAATTGATCGCTGCCACTAACGTCGACCATGTGGTCGGAGGATACGGCCGACGTCGGTGAAGCTGAGCCGGGATATGAGCCATAGGTCAAAGTTTGGAACTGCCCCGCTACAAGTACCGTGGCTGTCTCTGGTGCAAATGTCCCAGTCGATAGTTGCACGCCATCCTGCGGATCTCCGGCGATCAAGGGAGCAGTGGGTAGCGGAGCCTCGCTCATGATGTTGTATTGTTTCGTACCGTCCTTGAAGGCTTGCAGCGCCGTGGCGTTTGGGGGATTGATAGCGAACACCATGCCTCTTGCGCAATGGCTCAATGATCGACAAAACATCCATATCGGATCCATGGAGACGATTGACAACTTGTAATGAGGGAATTCAGTCTCGTTAACGACCGTCGCAGGTACTGGAATGCTAAAACCGGACGTTAGCTGGTTAGTCATGATTACAGCTGTGAAGAACGCCACCGTACAAGCCAGAGTCGAATCCTCCTTGCTTCACCTCGCACGGTTTTTCGAATGTAGACTCCGACAAGGAATGATTCAATGGTCTAATGACGAATATGACAGAATCGCCCGGCTGTGCCATCTGAAGCCACGTCGTCAGACACATCTTGAAATAGTAGCAAAAAAGAGCAAGACTGACCACATGATCGGGATTAAAGAGGGTAATTTGGTCTCGAGGTGAAGTAGATCCATTAGCAGGTAAGCCGCCAACGAGGACAGTAAAGTTGGCGGCGAAGACGTAGGGATGATAGATCGACGAGTAAGTCAAGCCGTAGACTACGAGGAGGTGGAAAATGAATGACGACACACTGGTGGGCGACATCGAGAACAGCCGCGGATTCGACGGGACAATGAACGAACTCGTTCAGTCGAAGGCAGATATTCCACCGCGGCAAAGGGGCCTCACCAGACAGTGTTGTCTTCGACGAGCGGGGGTCCAAACGGAACTATGTACCCTGCAGAGCCCTAATAACGAAGCGTGAGCATCATACAGGCAACACCACATGCTCACACTCTTGAGCGTTGACCTAGAGCCAATCTGCCATTACTCTGGAAAGCGGTGCGATGTCTGAACGCCTCCGATGCGCCTGTATGTACTAAAGGTGCCCAATACGGCTTCAAATGTGTCGAATTGGAAGCATATCTGTTGGGACATGGCGTAATCTAAACAGAAGAGCGCCGTTTCAGTGCCCCCGTGTTTTGATGTCCCCATTCCCCTATAGAAGCTGGCTCGCCACAGCGAGAGCGGGTGATTCGCTGAATGTACACTGTGTCAGATGAGGTACAGAATCAGGAAACAGCGTTCACTCACGTACTTGGGCGTGGGGACAGTCGCTTGGAATATGCTCGTGCGTGAGAGCATGCCATTGACTCGCCACAAGCCAACTGAGTAAAAGCCTACGAGACACCCACCGGTGACCATCGTGCACCGGATTGAATGACGCTATACATAGGTAGCCTCGTGACGCAAGGGACTACGAGGTGCTGCTGTGACTTCCCCGGTGCACCTGCATCGGCATTCTTGAGAAAGAGTGAGCAACAGGCAGGTCACTCAGATAGCGTCTTCGATCATTTCGGAGTAAGTATTGAGCTGCATAAAACGTCCGGTACAAGGCAAACAAGAGACACACTGTGGACCTGCACCCGTAGTGGTTTGGCATGGTGGTGGTCTTAACTTCTGGGTTTTCAGGTTGACTCGGTACTGGCGGTCTGTGGCAGAGAAGTTGACTCGGAGCAGGGTTCGCCTTCCAGGTGATGTGGCAGCGGAACGGCGTCACGTGACTAGCACGTGATGCTCAGCGACGCGCGAAGTCGCGTTCATGGTGTTATACGCGCGGACCTGAAAAGATCTCTGACCACCGTTGACCACCATGGTCTACGACCGAATCCTAGAACAGTGTATCGAAGCTTTGGAAGCTGCATTCTCTCAGAGTGGGCACTGCAAGCCATACATCCAAAATAGCAATAAATGTCGTTACTGGCCTCAGAACTCTTCGAAATATCGGACCGCTTTGCTCGTCGTGACTATTCGAAGACCTCGAGAACTTCATCATGAGCACATGAATATCATTAAAAGCGTAACAATGGCAGTAAGCACAGAGAATGATACAGGATAGAAGTGAATATCAGCGGGACAAAGCTTAGGCAACTCGTCCGGGAGATGTGCTATTTGATACATGGAAGGATAACAAAAGCAAAAAGCTAGCCGTCAGGTGGCGGATGACACCCAGTCAAGAGAATTAAACGGCGTGAAATAGGCAAAAGGTGTAAGTTTTCATGGGGTCTCGTAGAAGGATCAGGGGCGTGAAGTGTCGTTGAGTTTGTCATCGCTACAGAGGCAAACGTGAGATGGTAGATCAGACTGAAGAAATGAATGAATGAAGCAAAAGAGCATCAAGAGAAATTGAAAGAATTTAATACTTAGCGTCGATATGCAAAGCAGGGAGGAAGTCAAGACAGCCAATAGTATTCAGAAGCCTTCTTCTTCTGCGGACGCCCTCTGTAGCGGACCGAATCCTGGAACAGTGTATCGAAGCTTTGGAACTCGAAAGCGTACAGCTTGAGCATGCGACGACCCTGAGCGAAGTCATCTTCCACTTGTTGTTGCGCCGCCCGAAGGGCTGCAGGCGAGGTCATGTCCCTTTGTGCATCAGGCCCTATCGCGAGCTGGATCATGTTGTCCGCGATCTGGCAAAACGGTTAGCCGAGAAGCTGCTACCGCAATGCACCTAATCCCTTACCTTTCGGTCTAGCTTCATCCAAGCTTCTCGGTTCATCGCGAACTTTGTGTCCCGAATGCAGTATTGGCCGACATAGCGGTAATCTGTTACCACAGGGGATCCTCTGCGAGGAAAGTTGTCGCCGACGTACAGGTTGAAGCGCTTTCCGACGAGCTGTGGATACAAAGTCGAGCTCGAGAAGGCTATACCGTGGTGTCCAGGACGAGGGAATCTCTTTTCCACGTTGAAAGTGTTGCGTCCATGGACAAGGAGTATGTTGCTGACCGTTGCCTTGTTCTCACCGTTCCGGTTGAAGTCAGGATACTACACACGCGTGAATGAACGTTCATAAGTATGCCACCATACTGATATACACTCACGTCCCGTAAGCTCCAATGAACGATGTCTCCCGGAATGGCAGCAATCAGTTCGGCGTTTTCATGGTCCTTGTGTGATCTGGCGAACGTAGTGAGCTCTGCGAGAGACATCGCGGCTGACCTGGCGACTTTTGGATCATAGCTATTCTTTAGATTCTTCTCCAGCTCGTCCATCAGCTCTACTTGTTGTTTTCTACCTGCGATTTTGACACCTTGCAGTGAGGGAATCGGAAGACTGGGAGAAGAAGCAGCCGATGCCGATGCCGATGGTGCTGAAACAGATCGACGAGGAGCAGACCGAAAAGGAATGAATGGCGCAGGTTCGTCGATAACTGGGCCAGTATTGTTGACACCACCGCGCAGAAGATCCAAGTTCCTGGTATCTTTGACGGGATTCTGTCGAGAAAGTAAGGAGACATTGTCCCCAGGCTTACTCCAGTGCTTTCTCGGAACGAAGAGGCTTGAATATTTAGCCTGGGACTGGGACGACATCAGCCATGGAAAGTACCCTATCACTGTGGGGACTCACCTTGCCGTTAGGCTGGTGGGCCTTCACGGATGGCCGAGATGGTCCAGCCTGAGATTGACCAGTCGTCGAGGACGAGGTAAGATCACGACGTATGTCCGCAGAAGAGCTCGAAGAGGGCGGAAGGGATTTGCTTGCCGATGGATCGAATTCCTCTTTGATAGGTGAGAGCTGAGGACTCGAAGGAGGACAATCTTCCTCGCGCACCCCAGATGCCATACTAATGTAATCCGTGGATACGTTTGGAGATTTCACGTTCATGTCTTCGGACGAGACAGACATACTGGACACAGATCGAATCAGGTAATCAACCGACGAACCAAGATGAGGTCGAGATCCACTTTTGACAGGGTTACGCGGAGGAGACTGCAGATTGAACGAATGGGCGTCGTTAGACGAGCAAGCACCATGACTAAGGCTTTGCACGTATCCAGAGGTAGACGATAGAGAGGAAGAATGAGAAACAGATGACAACATCGACGGTTGGTCATGAGAGTGCGAAGGAGTGTGAGCCGGTAACGGAGGCGTTCTAGGCGCGGTGTCGGGTAGAGTAGACGTCGAATAAGCCAAGGATCTTCCGCTTGTGTAAGGGTTCTTAACGTCCAGGCTAGCAACTGAACCAGAGGTCTCGTGGACCCTCGTGTCCTTAGGTCGACGTCGAGGATCTATTGTGCGGAAGAGAGCACTGGAGGCGGAGGTAGCAGGAGAGACTATTGCCTGTATCTTCGACGAGAGGCCGGAAGAAGCACCAGAAGTCGTATCCTGAGGTGCTGAGGGACGAGGACGAGGATCGCGCGTGCGCGATGGCTCCAGACGTTTGTCGTTCGCCAGAAAGCGATCAGCCTCACGGGTGCGAGGGGCAGGACCGGTGCTTGGCTTCAATCGCTGCATCCATCGTGCACCGTTGCCTGAGGGAACTGGAGAAGGAGGACGTGGAAGCCTATCACTACCCGAGGATACTTCCTGACGGTGCGTAGGACGGGTAGAATATTGAGGATGATTGTGACTAGAGTTCAATGGCGCGTTCTGACGGAAGTTGTCATAAGGGAGGGAGGGATCGAAATGAAATGGTTGAGAAAGGGATGGCGAATCACGAAAATTGGGTTGAGGTGAAGGTGCGAACGATCGCCTCGTCGAGGATTGATCGTAGCCCGCACGAGAGTCGCCGACCGTACGCTGGTCCGAATGCCTGCCACGATCCGGTGGAGGAGACGCAGCGGGCGGACCATCATGGATGCGGAGATGCGAATCCATCTGCGGTGCAGTCGGACTAGACAATGAGCGAGGCCAATTTGCGGGCATATGTACCCCATTGATCAGGATACGTTTGCGCACACGGCCAGCGAAGCTTGAAGTCGCGCTGCTTGTACTGCTGCGAGAAGACGAGATCGTCCGATGGCGACGTTTGAGATCGGGCATCATGGTGATCGCGTTTCGAGTTTGTTTGGCTTTGGTATGGAGGTTTGGTGATAGATGGGTGAGGTAGAAGTGGAAGTGTGAGTAGTGAAAAGATGAAGGGTAGAACGGCAAAGCACTCACTGGAACACGGCCCGCAATATATAGATCCTGAGAGAGGCCGCTTCCCTTGGTATCCCTGAACGTGCTTTGACCATCTTGCGGTGTAAACCGCGAACATAAGCTCTTGGAGGCGTATGTTCCAAGCAATGGGGATACACCGGGCGCCTCAAAGGAGATGCAAAGGCGAAGACAATGCTGAAAGACATTGACTCCGTGTAGGTGGTAGATACAGTCGGCAAGATAACAACTGCTTCGCTTTGTGTCAATGATGGGGCCACTACAATTGTCGTAGCTTGGAGCAACACCATCAAGATGCACGTATCGCTCGTACTAGGGAGGTTGATCGATGGAGGGAGACGCATCATGCGAAGACAATAACGCGTATCTCACCGCGTGTTTATCTGGACCTCGACGCCGCTCACAGCCACCCAGTCAAAGAGTTTGGTGGAGGAGCTGAGAGGCGATGCTTTGAAAGACGGTGTGACTTGAATCGATGATTGGCAACCAAGGAAGTGCCGTGCAAGAGCGTTGTGGACCCTGTGGTTGGGCAGCACGGAGCAGGGACGCGATTCTCTCTGTGAAGAAACCTTCAGACACAACAGAATACATCTGAAGCAACTCGTATGGAGGATATCGGGTCTTCCATTAAAACCTAGTAATTCAGTTCGGGGCTGCGGGACCCTCCAACCTAAACACTTCCTCTAAAGACTGAAGCAATATCAACATCGTCCTCGCACGGTGAATCAAGGAGTTGACTTACAGTCCACCACGGAACCTCTCCAGCACTCCCCGTCGCCCCCACTTCAAAACTCTCCTGCATCCCATCCGTGACCGTCCACCACCTCTGCGTCTCCGGATCCGCCGCGATGCCCTTCATGTCCGCGTCGAAATCGGACCCGTTGTACTTGAAGTGCGCGATGAGCAGCTGCAGGGGCGGGTAGTAGTGGATCGAGTAGTCGACGATGTGATGCCTCTTGAGGGCGGCAAGGACACCTGGCCAGACGGCAGCATGGATTGTCTTGTACTCTGCCTCTGCCTCGGGCTTGAGCTGAGGAAAGTGTAAGCTCGCGTAAGGTAGCGAATTCCGAGAGGTTTACCTTGATGATTTGGCAGATCCGTTTGCTGTGGGGAACTGTCATGGTGAGAGTTGGGAGGTCAATGAGAGGTATCATAGTCATGCGAGCTGCTTTTCATGCTCGGCCCGACGGTGCCGCACGCAAAAGACGAGGATCATGGGGCTCAAGTTGCATTCCGAGTTTCTGGCGATCGCGGTGGGAAGCACTGTATTCACTGAGTCTGCGATGCCTGGCAAGACAGTAGCAACACACCATCAGCAACAATGTAAAAAGGATCATCAAAACCCCAACTTACCATGTCTAGTTCAACTGTGGCGCGTGAACGCAGCGAACGGATCCAGCGTACACGCAGCTCGAGGACGTGTGCATGCACCAGGCATTATGACATACCGAAGCCGAAAAAGAGTATTACAACCAGAACAAAAGGTAGGCGTATGTACAAGTAGTATCCGTCCCAGACCTGCGTATCGGCATCTACGACCGGGTGTCCAGCTCAGCAGCAATTGCTCTTCTGGGTGGCAGAAGTGTCTACGCTGGGTTGCACGGTGATGGAGTCGCCTGTGGGTGGCTTGATGGGGTCTGCGGACTGCTCGAGCGACTTCGCCGAGACGATGCGGTAGATGTCTGCGGAGGAGGACGTGAGCGGCCGTGGCGAGGAACATTCGTCAGTTTCACGCACCGGTAAGAATGGTTTGGAAGGCGCCCTCGACGTTCGACGCATCCAAGGCGGACGTCTCGATGAACGACAACCCGTTCTCGGCTAGAATGGTACATGACCAAAACGGGCACCGTCAGTCGAAGAAGCGGCCACTTTGTATCAAGTCACGCACCAGCAAACGATTTCGCCTCGTCTGTAGGCACAGCCCGCAGGTGCTTCAAATCGCTCTTGTTACCGACCAGCATGATTACGATGTTCGAATCGGCGTGGTCCCGGAGCTCCTTCAACCATCTTGTGACGTTGACGTATGTTGCGTGTTTCGAGATGTCGTATACCAGCAGTGCGCCGACAGCACCGCGGTAGTATGCAGAAGTGATGGCGCGGTATCTTTCCTGGCCAGCTATGGGAGCAGTTGTAGGTTACAACGCTGGGGCTCTGCAGTCAAGGACGGTGCTCACCAGTATCCCAGATCTGCGCCTTGATGTTCTTCCCGTCAACGTTCAACGACCTTGTCGCAAACTCCACTCCGATGGTAGACTTGGACTCCAAGTTGAACTCGTTGCGCGTAAACCGCGAAAGCACTGTAGTCGAACAGATACGCCAGATAGCGGGTCAGAATGATGATGACGAGAGACACGCTGCCCCCAACGTACGGTTGCTGCAAGGGCAAACACACGATGAGTTGAAAGCGAAAGTTTGAGAGCTGGTTCACGTACGATTTTCCGACGCCGGAGTCTCCGATGAGGACAACCTGAGGATTCAATGCGAGTGAGCGCTTTGATGGCAGGAAGTACGTGTGCGGTTCGACGCACCTTGAACAGGTAGTCGAAGTTGGTTCCCTCGCTCATAGTGAATATTTACGTCGGTAGAGGTGAAGAAAAGTATATGCTCGAAAGAATGAGTAGAAGTGATGGTGATCGTTGTTGCGAAAGGCGATGAGCGACGAGCGCAGGCATCCCCGACGTGTTTGGCCTTGTTTGTTTCCCGGAGCGTAGTGCTCTGCTATAATTGTTTCATAGCTTCAAGCTTGGGCCCCCATCATGTTTTCGAACAATCAAAACTCGGCCAGAGGGGCTGTATGTTGAAATGTCGGTGTCCAACAACGACTCACAATATTCACAATTTTACCCCCGAACAGCGACATCGTATGCAATGTCTTTCGAATTCAGACAGAAATACGACCGCTTTCCTTACTGTTACACCTGTTATTATCTGTCGCTCGCTCCGTTACTTACTGTAAATCTCATTGCTGCACCGCATGTCTTCTTAGCAATCTGAGAGACTAGGTGCTTCGAGCTCTGGTTGTGACAAATTTTCGATGAAGGTATACTCCAACCATTACAGTAAACAGTTGCTGAATGTGTACGAGTGGGACGCCCGATTTGTTATAGCTATGGCCCCCAAATTAGGTCTGCTCGCCACTCCCAACACGTTTCCTCTCCGCTATTAGCCCTCCAACCCACAGTCTCTTTTCTTCGACCGGGCGTGGGTTCGCGTGTGCTCCAGTACTGGGATTATTCACGCAGGATCGCTTCATTCTACCTCCACTCATGCGCTGAGTGCACATGTCCTCAACATACCATCTCCTCAACCCAATCAGCCCGCAGACCGATCTTTACCCCCAGCCCATCACTGCTCTTTCTTTTGATCCTTTATCCGACACACTATGGACCGGAACGAACTCAGGTAGCATTGTAGCGCGGTACAGTGCGCAGGGAATCCGAGGCGTCTCGTTTCCGGTGGGCGGAGGCTTGGCTGTGCGCGACATCATCGCGACAGACTCGAACGTGAGGGCATATGGTCTGGCAGGGAATGGAATTGGAGCATGGGGGAAGGGCGGGGTAAACAAGTGGTTTTATCAGTGCGTCCTCTCGCGTTGTGGCCACTCCCAGTCTGCTAACGTCGCTGCAGGTCGAGCAGTGCCGTTACTGCGTTCTCGAACAATTCGCCGAATGCATCGGTGTTCTATGCGTGTACTGCTGCACAGGAACTCCTCGCTATCAACTCGCAAACGGGAGATGTCGTGCGAAAAACGTCGGCCATGTCGATCTACAGCCACCTCGTACATACTCACTCCCTTCTCGTCTCGGGATCTTCGGATGGAAGCGTACGCACGCACGACACAAGATCAGGCAACACCATTCTGCATACGACCACTGCTCATCTGAGTGGCGTTCAGGGACTGCAAGCTAGTGGTAACTTCATTTTCACGATCGGCGCAGGAATAAGGTGAGATTTCGATTGGATGTCGCCCACTTTTGATGAGCTGACGAGCGTATCAGGCAAGGGCGACCCTTCCCCGATCCTCTGGTGAAGGTCTACGATATCCGCACTATGCGACCTCTCCCGCCAGTACCATTCTCTGGTGGCCCATCTTTCCTAGACAGGCTTCCGAACCGATCGTCCACCATTGTGGTCACTTCTCAGGAGGGTTTAGTGAACGTTGTCGATGTTTCCAATCCGAGCGATAGCGAGTTCTACCAGGTACGCGTCTACTTACTGTACCCAAGAAGTGTCATTTACTCAGCATTCGCAGCTAGTGACTCCATCCTACCTGACTTCCGCTGCGGTGTCCGCTACCGGGACGTTCATGGCGTTCGGAGATTCAGACGGTTCGATCCATCTGTTGTCTGCTGCGGAAGATGGGCTCTCCATGCCTCTCAACGGCTTTGAAGGTCAACCCGTCGAATGGGCGGAGGCGCCTGAACCTCCGCAAGATGTCGACTGGACAGACTCTACGTCAGTGTCCACCGATTGATTGAGTGAGATCTTGACATTGATTCTGTAATCTCAACAGACCTTTGAACACCATCGGTATGCCATACTACAACACCCTACTTCTCTCGTCGTGGACACCCAAATTCGTGCCACATAATTCACTGTATCCGCCACCTCCGAAGATACCACCACAAATTTTGAGTACAATGAAGACGAACGATAATGTAGCATACGCGGCGCTGCCCAAGGAGCTGAAAGGAAGACGGAATGTTGTCGTGCTGGAAACTAAGAAGGCGGGAGGGCGATTCAGGAGTGGCAACAAGTTCAATGACGTGGAACCAGACACTCCCGACGTGGAATATGATCCTGATGAAGTCCCGAAGCCATACCGGAAGGTCGAGATCGAGTACTCCAAGTTCGGTGTCGAAGATTTTGACTTTGGGTAAGAATATCCGCTCGCTTCTCGCTTACATTTCAGCTAACATATGTCTCCGGCAGGTACTACAATCACACCGTCTTTAGCGGTCTCGAAACGCACATTCTGAATTCGTATACAAACTCGATGGTCCAGCTGCTCCACTACACCCACCCTATCCGACAGCTTGCCAAGTCGCACATTACTACGGATTGTGCCAGGGAGAACTGCCTGTTCTGCGAGCTAGGTTTCGTTGCTCGTATGCTGGAGGATGCGAGAGGAGTAAACTGCCAGTCTAGTAATTTCTGCAAGACAGTGGGTGTCCTTGCTCATGGTGCGTCTCTCTACACCCACTCTGTGGTTAATAGGTCGTGAACGTGAACTGACCTTTTGTCTCAGGGGTAAACCTCATTGAGATTGTTGACTATGGCCGGGAATCCAGCAACACCAATCACGCGCACATGATTCAGTCTTTCCACCGATTCCTCGTCGACAATCTCACTTCTGAAGGTAACGCTTATCCCCAGAATCCATGGCTCCTGCGCCCAGCAGGTGGATTACCGAGTGACCCTGCTCCCGCCCCGATCACACAAC
>RWJN01000018.1:0-121762 GCA_004332605.1 Steccherinum ochraceum | reverse complement strand
AACGACCTTGCGGACGGGACTGACTTTGCCTCTGTCCTACGAAGCTCTCTTATTCGGCACACGACTCACAAAGCCACATGCCAAAAGTGCAATAGGCAGTTCGCAATATTCGAGTCAAGACGATCCATTCCGACCAAAGACCTACCGCCAATTTTGGCAGTGAACGCCGCCGTGTACACTCCAGAAGCGTTGAAGTTCTGGCAGGATGGGAGGAACAGTACATTCATGAAACCGACAGTGGAGCTTAGCGGAGAGGTCATGGGTGTCGAGGATCACCAGAGTGCATTGTACGAACTCAGGGTACGCCAGTCTTTGCGCATCGAAACCGAACATCGAAATTAATTCTGCTGAAGGGTATGGTCGTTCAAGTCGTGGATCGGGATCGGCGTTCTCATCTAGTGGCGATTATCAAAGGTGATATACATTTGCACCGTGTCGCGAGCATATCCTGACGGTACTCACAGTTCCTGAGGCTGATGCAACCGACCCGAGTCCTTGGTATCTCTTCAACGACTTTCGAGTTCAGAACATCTCTGAAGAGGAGGCGCTCAGTTTCTCCGGAAGCTGGAAGGTCCCTACCGTCCTTTATCTGGAGCGCGTCGATGTCAGGTCACGCATGGACTACGGTGAATTGCCCACTGACGTTGATCTGTCGATTCTCAGTCAAGACACGAGTATCTCAAGGTTTAGGTCTTCTCTGACCATCGGCCTTCATCTGCTGACGTCTTCCGGACATAGGAATCGTGACGCTAACCAGATCAAACACGACCTCCTGCAATACGAGGAGTTGCCCAGGCCAGGTGCGCTCGTAGCGATCGACGCTGAGTTTGTGTCCATGCAACAGGTGCGGACAGCTCGAGGTTTGCGCCATTGCGAGTGTGCTGACAAGATGTTCAGGAAGAGACAGAGTATCGCTCCGATGGGACGAAGAAGGTCCTCCGTCCAGCTCGTCTTAGTCTTGCACGTGTGTCTGTGCTTCGTGGTGATGGTCCGAAAGAAGGGATACCTTTCATTGATGATCACATTCATACCAGTGAGATAATCGTGGATTATCTGACAGAGTTCTCCGGTATCAAATGTTCGTACTTTTGCTGCTCCTCCATACTCCCTCAAGAACTCACAATAACGCGACCGCAGATGGGGACCTCGATCCGCTGATGTCTCGGTACACTCTCACGCCGTTGAAGATTGTGTACAAGAAACTGCGGCTTCTTGTGGACAGGGGCTGCATCTTCGTTGGTCATGGTCTCTCCAAGGACTTCCGGATCATCAGTACGTCGCATGTGTCTCCGAAGCGCAGTCTTGTCTGAGTTGCTTCCTTAGACATCTATGTCCCACCTGACCAGATCATCGACACCGTTGACCTCTACTTCATTGCTTCGCGGCAAAGGCGTTTATCTCTGCGGTTCCTGACGTGGTACGTCCTCAAGGAGAACATTCAAACAGATACCCACGACTCCATCGAGGACGCTCTATCTGCTCTTCGCTTGTTCAAGGCGTATCAGCAGTTTGAGTCAGAAGGCGTCTTCGACCTGAAGCTGGAAGAGCTGTATAGAGAGGGTCGATCAGTGGTAAGTGTTCCCAATCCAGCAGTCTTCGCACTTCGCTCACATACAGCACTATCAGAATTTCAAGCCTCCACTGCTTCAGGACTCTATTCCTAAGGCCCCTGGATCTCATCCGAGTTTATCCCAGCCTTACCCACTGTCTGCACCCATGCATGGTTCGAATACTCCTTTTGGACATACCCCATCGCCGTTCAATGTCCTATCGAACATGCAGCAAAACCAGCAGATGTTTTTGTTGCAGCAAGGCATACACAATCTGCAGATGTTCCAGCAGCAGCAGACACAGCCCCCTCAGCAGTCGAATTGGAGGAGTAGGTAAGAAGAAATCGAAGTTAAGTTTTGTATTGCTTTGCTCGTGCTAGTCGAAGACGGAATACATGTAATCTGTACCAATATTCACTGTGTGTCAGATATCTTGTGACCACATACAGCGTTATAGGAATTGGGAGTTTGTAATGAGGTATGTCGGGTACTGTGGTCTTTTTTTGCGTGCTTGAGAGAACTTACGATGCCTTGTTAGGTATACTTTAGGGTCTTCAAGAAGGGATGTCCATTGATGCCGAAAGCTCTGCGTGCGTGCGTTCGAGCTTTTCACGACTTTCGTCTGGCTAAATGTGGTGCATTGTCTCTTTCGTCCAGCTATGAGACAGATGCGTGCTCATTCTGGCCGACGATTCTTCCTCATAGCGACTGGGCTGTAGAAGGGCTGCAAAGTGACCGCGAGTCCTGCAACTCCCAGAGCTATGTTCGCGCTACTAGTATGTAGCGTCAATTTCGAAGACAAATTGGACATCACCTACTTGTTTGTTTCACTCGCGAGCGGCCAGATCTTCCGATCAAACTTTGCCTCGCATTTCCGTGATCGGCTTGTTCATCTCGGATTCAAGTCGGTCGGCAAGAATCTCGGTTCGAACACCGCTACCAACCGACCAGAAACTGGAGCCACACTTGACAGGAGAAGACACCGGGAAGACCAGCAGCCTGGCACAACAGCGACGGACTGACTATACGTTTCGTGCGTGTTTGGTGGTCCAAAATGACCACAACGGTCACTTCAGTCTTCAATTCGAATGGGACCGCTCATTGTGATGCCAGGACGCGTGGTCCGAGTCGCACACGCAGGTGATGCATGTGGGCTAAGCAGTGCAAGCCCCACTCGAACGCTCAAGATACTGCTGAGGATCTCATTGACTGATGTTGTTGGAAACAACGCTAAACATCCACGCGAGGTGCGACCGGCGAGACTTCTCACCGCAATCGTGCGCTGCTGATCTTTGTATGGATAATTTACCTAAAGCGGCGAGTATATAAAGCGAACAGGATGCGAGAGCCTCGCAAAGTACAGCTCATCCCTGAGTCCCCGCCCCGCCATGACTAGACCTCATGAGGGACCGATTCCCGCAGGAGATTCACCTGCAATGCCAGGAACCAAGAAAGATTTGAAGTTCTGGCTTATTCTCCTCTCCCTATGTCTCTGCATGTTCGTATCAGCTCTCGACTTCACTGGATTATCGACTGCTCTCCCTGTCATCTCTAATGACCTACGTGGCGGTGACTTCGCCTGGGTTGGTACTGCGTATGCTATTTCTGCGACCGCAGTTTTACCTCTCACAGGAGGATTTGCAGAGGTGAGTTTAGCGCGTTATACCTTGAGCTCTCTCACTGATCCATCCGTTCTCCTCATGCTTCGATTAGATCTTTGGCCGGCGGGCTACCATGGTGATAACCTTGCTGCTGTTTCTGCTTGGAAGTGCCTTGTGCGGTGCAGCACAGCACATGAACTGGCTCATTGCAGCGAGAGGTAAGCAGCGCGATTTATTTTTGGTTTTAGTATGTTCACAGTGCAATAGTCGTGCAGGGACTCGGAGGAGGCGGCTTGTTATCGGTCCCGTCTATAATCGTTTCTGACCTAGTGGCGCTGCATGAGCGAGGAGCTTATCAGTCAATGTTCGGGCTGTGAGCACACTTCTTTGCATCGCGCTGTATGACACTGACCATACGGTAGCACCTGGGCTTTCGCATCAGCTATCGCACCTCTCGTGGCTGGTGCATTAGCTCAACATGGCCAATGGAGATGGTTCTTCTGTGAGTCACCTTTTCGCCCTTCTGATATCATTCGCGTCTCATGTTCTGGGATATAGACATGAATCTGCCTATATCTGGCGCAGCGCTTGTTGCGGTCCTCGTGTTTGTGACGCTTCCCACTCCGCCGGGCACGTTCATGGAGAAACTGCTTCGTATTGACTGGATGTGAGTTATGTAACCCTAGGTAAACAATCGAACCTATACTGACCTGCACTCTCTCCAGTGGCAATCTCATCATTGTCGGCAGTACCACTTCACTGATCATTGGTCTGACATGGGGTGGAGTGAACTTTGCCTGGGGCTCTGCGCAAGTCCTGGTACCGCTCATCTTGGGTATTCTTGGACTCGTAGCGTTCATCGTCTATGAAGGACTTGTGCCCAAGCATCCTCTCGTAAGTGACACTTACAATAAAGGTGAACTTACGGATTCACTCGTCACCTAGGTACCCTGGACCATCCTTCACAATCTAACATCACTAAGCGGGTCTGTCAAACGCAACGTACTTTCTCAACAACGCATGTCTGACCGCATCGTATAGATTTCTTCAAACATTCTTTCACCCAGTCGTTACCGTTGCAGTAATGTGTCAGTCGATTCCGCGTTTTCCTCAGTATTCTGGAGAATTGGTGCTGACTATCACTCGCAGATTATCTACCAGCATACTACCAAGCGTGCAAGGACGCTTCTCCTATACGATCAGCGGTCCTCATGCTCAGTATGGCCCTCGTCACGTCCCCAACCACAATCATCGGCTCTGTGAGCGTCAATGTCACACAAAAATACCGTCCTCAGCTATGGATAGCTTGGGTTATCTATGTGGCGGGTATCGGCTCCTTGATCAGCATCCATGCTGACAGTTCACTGGCCCTCTCGGTCGGACTTACAGTGTTAGTCGCTTTCGGTTCTGGAATCATCTACAGTACGTCTGTCAAGTTCCTTCCTGGCGTTATGCGCACTCATACATCTTCTGCTAGCTGGCGTGTACTATCCGGTGCTTGCACCTCTACCGGTATCCCAGAATGCTGCTGCAATCTCTTTCCTGTCTTTCCTACGGACATTTGCCGGGGTGTGTGACACACTTGATGAATTTACCAAACTCTTTCTCACTGTTTCTGTATGCTCAGGTCTGGGGCATAGCCATCGGCGCCACCATCCTCCAGAATGAACTCAGCCGACGTTTGCCAGATGCATTTCTGGCCGAAATTGCAGCGGGCAACACCGGTTCAGCTTCCTCAAGCGCACAATTGGCTTACTCGATTATTCCGATAATTAGGACCCTCCCAGAACCTTTGAAGCATGAAGTACGCGTTGCCTTCGCAGATGGCGTTTCTCGCATCTGGATCGTCATGACAGCCCTCGGCGCGGCGGGGTTAGCCAGTTCTTTCTTGATGCGGGACGTACCTATGCAGAAGATAGTCGATCCCAAGTGGGTACTGGAGAACAAAGCTGCTAGTACCAGCGACGAGTCTGTTAGAGTAGATGCGCCTGCGGCACTACCTAAGGAGGTGGCGTAGGCTACCTACGCAGACGGGAGGAACTGCTCGACTTAGGATCATTATTTATTTTAGCAAACGGACAGTGCATATACATATACCATAGCAAGATCATCATATTTAGCGTAGCGAGCCATTTATGCTCAACGATGCACCATTTTAATCAGCCAGAGCGAGCCTTCCCAATGACACGTACCTGCCAAGCCGAATTCTGAACCGCTGGCGTTCAGTAGCGGCTAACGTTGTCGGCGCCTAACACTTACCCCGCTGCTCCCGCGAGCTCAAATAGTCTCTGCGACCACGTTCTACGGCCCTCCAATCCGACCCTCTAAGGGCCTCTTCTCGCGAACTCTCTTGACGATTATCCTCCGTTTTACGACGCACTTCACCGCGTTTTCAAGGGCTAAGATTCTGGGCCAAGGCAGGCAGCCATGCGTGTCGCACATTGGTTCTCGCTGGTCACGGCCGTCCCATTCGCCTTCGCTATTCATGCATCGGAAGCTGGAGTTATAGACTGGCACAATCCTCTCATTGGTCCTCCTCTGACAGGAAGTCATCACACGGCACCCAGTTTCCATAGGACCGAGGATTCTTTCACGGGCTATACGAAAAGTGTTGTCCTAACAGCAACTGAGAGTAATGTATTAGCAGCCCTCCACCCTGGGAATGGGAGCGTTGGTGAGTGGTCTCCTTCTACTTCTGTCTATGGAATGTTGCGGTAGTGACTGACCACAAAGCTCAGCTTGGAGACACGCGTTCCATGATTTGGACCACGTCATTGCATATAAAGCACATGGAGATCGTGAGTGACGCCTTTCTCTCTGTGTATTATATCTTGAACGTTTTCAGGTGTCGCTGTTGTATCCGGACCTGGTGGCGCAACGTTCAGATCCCTCGACGTTCACTCTGGCCAGTTGATACTTGAGCAACAACTCCATCATCCAGACGCAGGTCGATTATTCGAACCTGCTTCACTCGGTACTGGATTTGCTTTCGAATCAAGTTCTCCTGACTCCGACATTTTCGTCTTGACCAACGGACATGCTGTGAGACGGATCAATGGGAAGACAGGAGATGTGGAATGGGGCTGGACGTCTGCGGACCAAAGGTATGTTTCGTAGGATGTCCTCTCTTCACGATGACGTCCAACCTGGTTCTAGGTCGCTCTATCTTTATTCCAATGTGATCTCTACACCGGAAGCCGTTTATCTCGTTGGATTGGCAAAGTCGCTTGCATCGTACACTCTTCACGTTGCCACACTCTCGCCAGCAACCGGCGAGCTGCTCACAACTGCCGACTTTCCTTCGTCTATTACGGAAGGACCGTCTCAACTTCTCCTTCTGACGTCAAAGGCAAAAGACCAATATGTAGCATGGCTTGAGGACGGTCGTATCCACTCGCTCAAACTGACACCTGAACTGAAGGCGAAGGCCACGGTCACGAAAGGTGCAACGTATAAGAAGCTGCTCGACATCAAGCTCTGTGAAGATGGTGTATTCGTTGGAATCAAGGAGGATGGCAGCGGACGAGTCGTGAAGCTCTCGGAGGATGGTTCATTGAAGGTCACATGGGAATTCGAGAACTCAGTACGTGTACTGCGCTTTATGTCCGACATTCAGCTTCATTGTGGTATGTCAACAGGCAACTTCGAAAGAGTACACGGAATCTGTCTACGTTGGAGGAAAGGATGTAGATGGCTCGACCTACATTGCTCGCGTGTTCTGGTCCCACCTTCTGAGGGTGCGCTCTCCTAGTCTTTCCGTGGGCACTTCACTAAATGGCCATTGCAGTCCGCTTCGGCGCACGTTCTTGCCCCTCATTTGGCTGACGGTAAAGGTCTGGTCACTGGTTTTACTTTCCCTTTCGCTACCCACGACCACGGAATTATCACCCACGTAGGTCGTTTCAGCCCATTATCCGTCATATTAACTCACAGTCGGTGTTAGGTCGCACTCGACGCCGCTAATCCAGCGGAATTGCGCGTACTTTCGCGTCTTGTCCTCACAACCACGACAGGCGGTGTTCAATTATGGCAACAGGATGAACTTCAGTGGGCACGCGAGGAAGGCCTCTCTGATATCCGAGCGGCTGAGATGGTAGAACTTCCTGAATCGAAGCTCGTCGCCGCTCAAGTCGCAAGCGAGGAGAACGAGGCTTTCGCACCTCGTTTATTCCGACAGCTTTCCGACGCTCAAGTTCGTGGTTCACAGTCCTCTCTTCTTGAAGTCGTCTACTAATATATGCGATTAGAATTTCCCTCAATATGCCATCAACTTCGCTCGCCGTTTCGCCACAGGATCTTATGCTTCCGTCTCCTCGTCGGTCGCGCCGAAGGCGAACGCGTCCCAGCCTCTTGCACGTGACGCGTTCGGATTGCGCAAGATCATCGTTGCTGCCACTGCTCACGGAAAAGTGTTCGGTATCGACTCTTCAAATGGAGAGATCGTGTGGAGTAGAGTGTTTGGGCTGGGCTGGGCTCATGAGGTCGGAGGGAAGATCATTCCCCTCAAGGTCTTTGTTACACGCGCGGTCGGTGATGTGGACGGCGATACACCTCAAGTTGTCGTTGTTGCCGAAAGAAAAGCGGACAATGTAAGCAACAGCCAAACGATGAGCCTGCCAACCTAAGCTGACGTCCTCTGCAGACGTTGCGAGACACTGTCGTCTTCCATATCGACGCCTTGACAGGTGCCGATGTCCTTGGCGTGTCCAAAGACAAAGATTTGCTGCAGGGGAAAGACGTCATCGCCGGATCCTGCGTGGAGGCATACTTCTACAAGACTGATACCGCCAAGTTTGTGATCTTACTTGACGAGTTTCTTCAGGTAAACCATCAACCACCTTACCCTGTATATGCCTCTCATGCCTCGTATAGACTCATCTTTTCCCCGACACGCCCCACAATTACGAAGTCTTCTCCAAGGCCGTCAAGTCTCTCCACTTTCCTCTTCGCTCATCATCCGGTACCGCACGCACTCTCACCGGCCACAAGATCAACGTTCAGAAGGAGTTCACGGATAAGCACGTCGCATACCCAACATGGACGACCGCTTTCCCGCCCAACGAAGACATTCTCGCTCTCATCTCCCGGCCAACTTCAGCTCCTGTTGCTTCTTATGGCAAAGTTTTAGGTAACCGCACGACGTTGTACAAATACCTCAACCCCAGCACTTTCGTCGTCCTCACCGGATCGGTACCGTTGGCCAAGGCAAAGAAAGTCTTGCGGCGTATACATAGTGGATGGCTCCAAAGGCAGTATCCTCTATCACGCGGTCCTCCCTGCGCTCTCTACCGGCGAATGCGATGTCAAAGCGGTCTTTACGGAGAACTGGCTAGTATACTCGTACTCGTATTATGACGGAGAACTTGGTGCTCCTGACCAGGCGAAGAGCCATCGCATCGTTAGTGTGGAACTGTACGAAGGATCTAAGGTGGATGAGAAGATCAGCAGGTTCGTATTTCCGCTTCAGCTGCAACATTGAAATAACTCAACTCATAGACTGTGCATTGTAGCCCTGATTTGTCGTCGTACTCCAACAAGACAACGAGCGTCGCCGTATACGAGGAGAGCTACGTTTTCCCTAGGGCTATCCGCGCCATGAGCACCACTTCGACCAAGTTTGGTATCTCCGTCAAGGACATCCTAGGTACGGGCTCGCTATCCATACGGCACAATTTCTGTGACTGATGGTTTCCCGTAGTCGCAACCGAAAACGGCCAGATCGTATCCATTCCTCGCCGCTACCTCGACCCAAGACGACCTAAGCGCAAACCCACATCGGAAGAAGCAGAAGAATGGCTGATGCAGTACGACCCATTGATCCCCGATGACCCCAAGAGAGTCATCTCCCATGCATACCCTGTATGTTGAATTGCTTCCGAATTAAAATGGTCCTCGTCCTCACTGTCATCTTGTTGCCTACTAGGTTTCAAATACCCGAGAAATCCTCACATCCCCTTCACTACTCGAGTCGACATCCCTCATCTTCGCATATGGACCGCATGATCTCTTCTCTACGAGGTCTTCACCGTCGGGGACGTTTGATGTCCTTAGTGAAGACTTCAACAAGGTATGTGCTGTCCATCTCCTGAGATGTGAGAGGATACTGACTTAGTTGTCGAAGGTCCAACTGGTGGTCACCATTTGTGCATTGTTGGTGGCGATCCTCATTACGCGACCAATGGTGGCTAATAAGAAGATCAAGGAGCGATGGTATAATTAGGAGCATGTCTGGCTGTACTTAGAGATAGATCAACACATAACATTATTCTTTTTCGAGCATCACTCCTGGGCGACGAACACATGCTGGATGATTGCGTGGAAGAAGACGCGCGAACTGCGCATGAAAGTGAAGCGAAGAGAACGCAAAAAGGTTTGCAAGGGGCACGGCCCATCCGCGCGAACAGACGACTCGACCTGATCTCCGAAGACTAACTCGGCGCATCCTGCAGGTTGCGGAATTACTTCCCTGGCCAGTCAAGGACGGATTATCCCATACCAAAGCCACCCCTTGCGAGGCGGGCGGTAAATGGGGCACCAAGTTTTCTGGAGGGGACGGTCTTGAACCAGCGCACAGACGAGTGAACCCGTTGGAGCATTAGACCACCTCACATTCCCGGCTTGGGGCCGTTACAGCCACTACACCATTGTACGGTGATTATCAAGGTGCTCAATCGATTAATGGACCGTTTGTCCAACGCGTCCCTGCATGGTGTACACGTTCGCAATCCTTTGATCACTGAGCAATCAGCTGTTCGTCCGCTGCTCGACGCATTGGTCGGCGTCCCGAGCAGCTTGAACGACGTTTCTTACGACCATCATGTCTCTCGCAATCGGCCCCGTCGTCGAGCTCTATCGTTATCTCCTCCAGCCCGTCGCGCCGTTCACCTGGTTTGGCCAGAACATCAGCACCCTCGATGTCCTCGCCATATTCCGTCTCTGCATCGTGCTTCGCCAGTTCAAGGAGGGGCTACATAAGGCGCACGTCGCCAAAGCAGGGCACGCAGTAGTGGAACCGAGGTCATTCGTGAGGGATGCCGCAGCGACGCTCACGGTTGTGTACGGAGGAGAGGTGATCACGGGTGCGTACTTCTTCTCACTCGTAAACTTCGGATGATTGTGCTCACCATCGCGTGCGTTCAATTAAACAGCACCATTGCTGGGTGTACCGCCATCGTTCATGGTGTCTGGCGTGGTGCCGGCTCTGTATGCCGCGGGTCAGGCGATTGTGGAGCACCTGCCTGCCGTCCCCGTCCCTCAGCTCACTAACGAGCTTCCATTGGCTCTACTTGATGGACTGACGCGTGCATATCTGCTGTGCAACCTCATTCCGCCGGTGGTTGTCAAGCACGCCTCTGAAACTATTGCGACATCCCCATGGACGCTCCTGATCACATCCTTCGTGCGTATCACTCGACTCGGCCCTCTTCACTTAAGCTCACCGTAATCTTCTTCTCTGTCAGCTCACTGCCAACGAACGGCGGTTTCTTCTTCACCGGCCTATTCTCTCTCCTACACCCGTCCTCCATCTCCGTTGCTACCCCTGGTGAACTGCTCCCTTACGGCTGGACCACGACCGACCTCTGGTGCGCACCGCTCATCACAGGGCTCTTCGCCACCCTCACACACGCGCAACCCTTCTGGGCCGACACCCACGCCGTCCTCTCCGGATGGCTCGGATATGCGTCTGCTCCTGGCGTGGAGAAGATTGCCCCCGTCGACCCTGAAACCGCTAGAGCCGTCTGTGCGGTGATCTTAGCGTCGTTGTTCACGACGAGGGTTCTGAAGAACTTTGGTGTGTTGACGCTAGGGAAGCCGGCTGAGAAGAGGCAGGTCAAGGAGAAGACGCAGTGATGCGATCTTTCGGTGGGAGTGTTTTGTCTTGCTTGCTTTCGTCATAGATTATTTTACCGCAGCTTTATCTTTCGGAACACGATATTTCATGATCTGTACTTCATGTTACGCACTAGAACGAATTTCACGCCCTGTTTTCTTGCTCAACAGTCATGTTACCTCGCAACCTGTTGACGAGGTATAATGTATCTGATTTTTTGCGACCTCAAGTGTTCCCTCATGCGAGGAGAATACTGTTTGACCCGTGCTTCAGTCGTTACTTATCGTGGTCGCTCTTACGGTCCAAGCAAAATTGTCTTAGCAAATTCTATCACATAAGATGCATGTTAGACGTGTGCATACATTACATAGAGAGCGTAAGACATAAGGCGACTCGATGAGAAGATGATACCAACAGACTACCGATACACCGGTCCAGGGACAGAACAACAAGAGAAGGGGATCCTAATTGGTCGAATCCACCCGCAACTCCAATCCTGTTAGGACTTCACCTGAGCCCAGCGGCCTCAGCGACAGACTCGACATAGAGAGGGCTGTAGCGTTGGAAAGTCAACTTGTACGAAGGGAGAGCCCTCTCGCCAGTCAGGAACTCGCTGAAGGGACCAAACCAGCTTCCGCCCTTCTTCTGAACAAATTGAGCCATCTCGACGTGCTGCGTGCTGCGTCAGCGACGTGAAAGAAAATGCGGCCAAAGAACACACGTACTTCTGCGAAAAGTTTCGACGACCACGCTCGTACACCAGCGTCTGCATCTTGCTCTTCAGCTTCAACCCTCTCGATCCTGTACTCTCCAAGGTAGCGATACAGGTCAAGCCTATGGTCGGCCGCAACTCCGGGTATCTCCCGGAAAAGGTTGACTCTGTAATTGACAAGTGCCTCATAAACGGGGGAAGAGGAGAAGACGACGGCGTCGGTTCCTCGGGTAACATCTGCCTGGATGCGGTCTTCTGTCCAGATGTTGAGGTTGCTGATGACGAGGACGTTATCTGGGTGCTCCGATTCTGACGGCAAATAATAGTAGTCGGGTTGGTCCTGCAAAACAGTCAGATACAAGGGTCGAAACGAGAAAGAGAGGGGTGTAGACGACGCACGTCCGCTGCTGCGTGAAGCCATGTCACAGGATTGTTAGTGTCCTTACGAATGAGGTCCTCGTTGGTGTGGGTGCGCTTGTAAGCTGAGAAGCTCCTGGCGGTGAAAGTTGCGGCGTCCGATAATCCAGATAACTCCGGTGGTGTCTGCGCGTCTTGTTGTCCAACTGGTTGGTTCCCTTCACGTCCGTATGGGGCACTCTGGATGATGGCGGGTGCGCTGAGGGTACGCGTCAAAGGAGAGGGGTTGAGCGAGACCTTCGGGAAAAGAGGCACGCGTCAGTTGAGCTCTGCCCAAATAAGAGGCCCTTGTAAATCCCAGAGGGAAGAAACCAAACAAGGCATTGGTAACGGTTGCTTACAATGGAAGGAGAGGCTTGCGTGGGCTGCATCTTGTAATTGCGGTGAGCTCAAAAACAAAGTTGAAGGAGTAGCAAGTATTGCAGTGAGGAGCTCAGTATGCTATGATGATACGACGAGAGCTCTCATCGTGAAATTTCACTCGATTTATAGTGAGCATCGGAGGACCACGAGCAAAACGTATCGTCTACGAGCTCTTTGCTATAGCAAAGAAGTCAGCTTGGAGGTCTACGTCGCTGAGATGCAACCCGACTCACGTTGAGGCCTTCCACACGTGCTCGGCGTGCCGGCTCGGGATACAAGGCCAGGACGCGTAATCCGCCTCTTTCCATATGGGCATACAACGCATAGTATCACTCGTCCTTTGTATTCGCATTGCTTCGCTGGCTTGAATCGGAGTGAGAGGTTTGCGAGCTGCATAGTAGGAGGGGAGACGTGAATCTCCGCGACACGACGCGACCCATATCTGCCCTTCGGAAATTTTTGGCGGAGATGGAAGCACACCAAAGCTTCAGCAAGGCACACTAAGCTGTCTAGCTTGGTATATCGCGCTTGACACTTTGCCTTCGCTGACGCGGCGCGTGAGGCATTCTGCCCAGCCCGAGCCAGCTGCTTGCGGGGTCGGCTTGATTTTAAGCGCTCCTCTCATGCGCCAAATTCTCCACAGAGGTATATTTTGCGGGCCTTTGCACTCGGTATTTGTTTTGCTGGAAGGCAATACCAGTGTGCAAAAAGGTCTGCATTGGAATTCGGCCTATGAACAGGGTAGAATGCGCGCTGTCACCGTGACAGTCTCGGTGGTACAAATCTATCCTTTCTGCTGCTGTAACGAGTTGTTAGAAGCAATTTTCGGTATTCAATTGATGACCTACTACTCTACCAGTCAAAAATAGACGATAATTGCACAGTAGATCATGGCGAGGGGATCCTGCGAAAACGGACAAGAATGAAAGACCGCGACGGCGAGCTGGCAGCAAGTAGCAAAGAGCGGAGCGCCCAAAGTGGCGGGCCGTGCCATAGTGGGCCTGACCTTGAATGACCGCGACGTGCATCGTCTTCTCGACCTTCTCCTTCATGATCCTCATGTCTCTTTAGTTCTGCCTTTCTATCACTCTACGAGGACAAACCCAACATCCATAATATGACACGACGCCGAACGAATGCTTGGGCTACTGTTGTGGCGAGTTTAGCTTGGCTCACACTCCCATTACCGACGTTTGGAATATGGCCGTTTCCCCCGAAGCGGTTCAGTGGGAACGCCATGATGGACGCCGGGTCGAGGGGGATTGATACAGACGGAAGAGTTGTAGCTTACGGCGATTTCAACGGAGACCAATTGTGAGTCAATTACTCTGTTGTGCGCAATCGTGTGCTAAGTGAAATTACAGTTTGGATGCGCTAGTTCTTAGCGCAACCCAACAGACCCTTACTGTCTTTCTCTGGGACCATGGTGCGTGTTATACGCTTGCTCGCATGGAGCGGATTCTGACAAATGTCCTCATCTCAGAGAACTACGAGTTCGTTAATGGCGGCTCGTTCCAGCATCCTCAGAAGATCTACAACGTCATCCCGGGTGATTTCACGCAAGACGGAAGACTGGACTTACTAGTCGTCAGTCAGGGGAAGTCGAATAAGGAGCTGGGTGTGCAGCTGTATGTTGGCTTGCCTGAAGGTGGTTTCGGTGCGTGTCAGTGGTATCGAGTGCATGGGCTTGTTGTAACAGCTTCAATAGACCTCGACTATCTTAGTGCCCCTGTATCCGCTCCAGCAGAACCTATACCCGTGGACACGAATGGTGACCTGAAGATCGACCTCTTTGGTGTGACACCGACATCGACATCGACATTCAAGGTGTGGCAGAACGTATGGAATGCGTCTCAGACTCGAGGACCCGTATTCAACGTGTACGTCGCGTTTTACCTTTTCAGATACAACGCCATTGTCCGCTGACATTCACGCTCCTCGCATAGCGTGGACCCGAAGATGGATGGAGCTCAGTGCAAGATCTCGAATCCGCACAGCAATGCAGCAGTGGATCTGAATGGAGACTGTCTGGCAGGTGTGTGCAAATACCTCGTCTGATTAGCAACAAAGACTAAATTGTGAATTCTAGATATGTTCTTAGTATGCGACGAGGACAATGGAGTGGACAAGTATTTTCAGATATGGATCAACAACAAAGACGAAGGTTTCAGTCTGGCTCAGCTAGGACGTTTCCCACAAGGAATGCAGACAGTCACATTTGGCGATATCGGTATGTGTCCCTTCGTTGTTCAGCTTCTCTGCCGCGTAACCACATCTTGCAGATCGCGATGGTACCATGGATATGCTCTTTGTCACGTGCGATTCTGTATCACACTCCAATAGTGTTGGAGTCGGATGCAAGGTCAACATAGCGTACAACAAGCAACTTCCCCTGTGCTCTTCCACTGCCGCAGAACCAATCAAGAACGGAAAACGTGTATGTCGATTGCCCACGGACCTATGTACCGCAGACCCCGATTTCCGCTTCGATCTCCGAGAAGGGAGTGACAACCCGGTGAGTGCTATCTTCGTGACTTTGAATGACGTCCTAACTACGAATTTGTGAACAGGACTTCGTGCGTATCCCAATATCCGACATCTTCCCTCACAGTGAAGGCGATGCACCGCTTCACCTTTTGGTCCACGACAAAACCTACGACCCGATTATACCACTTCCTGTCCGACTTGGCGATGCGAATCAAGATGGGTTCCCTGATCTTCTTGCAATTGTCTCTTCTGGCCATGTCCGTACGCCGCAGCTGGCCTACTCCGTCCCCTGTGGCAAAGGAATTGCTGGGTGCGACAGCAATGGTCGTGGTCGACGCGGCTTCCAAGCTCTGAGCAAGGGCGGAGAGGCGTTGGCTAGCATCACCGATGCGAAGAGTGTCGCATTCATTGATATGGACGATGATGTGAGTGTGAATTGCGACGTTCCACTCGCGTAATTTGTTGATGTTAGGCATTAGGGTACTCTGGATATAATGGTCCAACGAACTGGTTCTCAAGGACACGGGAAGGTCACATTCATCCAGAATAACTTCTATTACGACGCTTTCTTCCTGAAAGCCATAGTCTTGAACGGAGCGTGCGGGAGTGGATTATGCGTCGCACCGAACAAGTCTACTAAGTATCATGTACGTCGTCGCATATCAGGCTTCGTCACTGCCGTATTGACTTTGAGAAGCCTTTCGGTGTCAGCTACTCAGGAGCCACGTACAAATATTCCCTCTTAGACACTTCAGGACGGCGGGCTGCTGCTGAGAGTGCGCTTTCTCACCATTGATCTCGTGTTCCCGACCGCTCATCTTTCTTCCAGTCGCTCAGCTACCGCAGACTGCGTACCATGCACTTCTGACTCCCTATGCTTACTTCGGTTTGGGACGTACGAACAACTACATCGAGAACCTCTTCGTAGGTTCGACCAAGCATACAGAGGAGCATTATATCAACATGGAGGGAGTCATTCCGAACTCCAAGCTGGTCATCATACCCCCACTTGGCAACGATGAGACGAATTGGCGAAAGGAGTTGTATCTTCGGCCAGGAGAGTGGATTCCTTGGGTTACGCTTACGGTGGTCTCAGCTACCATTCTGCTTGCCATCATCGTGTTTGTTCTGCATCTGAGCGAGAAAGTACGTTCATCTCCTTGTTGGTGCTGTGCCCACGTTGACCTTGCCTTGCAGAGAGAAGACGAACTGGAGAGAAGAAGAGTGTCACATCATATCAACTTCGATGCACTGTAGCCTGTGAATATGTTGTCTCATGTAAATTATTCTCTTCCGGATTTCATACATTCCCAAAGGATGGGCAATACGTCGAGCGTTCTATAATTACAGACACTTAACTCCATGGCTTCCAGCCTCTACCTTCCAATTCATGTCATAATCTTCCGTTACCCAATCTGCCTTTCAGTCACCCTATCCACTGCCACTCGCTGTCCTTTCCAGTACCCCCCAAATGCCTGACCTGTCCGTCCGTCTTCAACTTCTGCAGGTGGAGATGCACATTATGCGCAGCAGGCTCCCACAGTTCCTTCGGATACTCTTTGTATATCGTGCCTACGAGCGTCCACACCGTCCACACCCCGTCGTACCCCAACGACAAGGACGGCGGGGGCTGCTTCAGGAAAGTGATTAGCTGCTCCTCTCTCTCAACCCGATGGCGCAAGTACATCGCGATGACTTTCGGACCATCGTCAACGACGGGTCCGTGGCCAGGATACACCGTCAGGTACTGCTCCGCCTCATCTTTCCCCTCGTTGAAAGCGATCATCTTCCGAAGGCTGATCATATATTCGCGGAGGTCCTCGAAGACCGACGTGCCGTATCCGAGGATAGTATCGGCAGTGAAGAGAGCGCGATCTGCGGGGAGGTACATGCAGATGGAGTCTTCTGTGTGTCCGGGCGTGTGTAAGATATGGAGCAGTGGTGGGGGAGTGCTGTCGGAAGTTATCTCGAAGGTCTGTCCGTCTTGTAGATCGTGTGTCGGACCTCCAGAGCCGTTGGGGGTGTATGTGCCGGGCTGAAGAGAAGCCAAGATGGATTCTAGCTTGACATCCTGAGAGGGAAGAGGGAATTTGTGTATCCGAGGCGGGACGAAGCTTCCTGCACCCTCTCGATCTTTCCAAAGACGACCGAGGAGTGCGAGTACGGTCGGGAGCCCTCCGCCGTGATCGTGGTGTTTGTGCGTGACGATTATATCCGATACGTCTTGTTTGTTGGCTTGAAACGGCACGGATCTATCCTTGAGTGCTTCCTCCAAGAACGGTATGTACGATTCCAGCCCTTCGCCTGTGTCGATAAGGATGTAGGGGTTGCTCTGACCTACAAGGTAGGTGTTCGTCCCTATCGGCAGATGTCAATCAATGACACGACGAGAAGCGACTGCCAGGTACTCACCATCTAGCGTAAACTTCCCTGGATTCTGTTATTACTTAGTTCATGCCTCCATCGTCTAAAACGAATTCCAATTCAACGCACTTGACCAAGAATTCTGGCTACGTTCTTGCTCAGCTGTGGGCGTTGTGATCATTAGAAAGTTTCGGAAATCAAATTTGCAAGCTTCTTACCCTGGAGACAGACGGAATTGTCACCGACGATTGGGCCATGATGGTAGAGAAGAACAAAGTTGAAATCGCTGCGACCCTCTGCGACCTCGAAGACGATATTAGCAACCTCGATGCCGCAATGTCTCATCCGGCTGTGCCGGGCCGAGCCCGCCACAGTCCACGAAAGGCAGCAACGCAAACACAGACAAATTCTGAATGCTCACTGAGCGTCTGCTTGCTCTGCCGACGCTGTGTTGAACAGCGAGGACGATGGCCACCGCAGCGACACACTCCCCTTCTACGTCCATGGAGCTCGATGGTCATCAAAAGCGGAAACGGTACGTACAGATATTGCATGATTGTCACTACATGTGCTGACAGCACAACAGTTCCGCGTCTCCAGACGACTTGGAGGGACCACCTCAAAGTCGGCGCAGGTCTGTGTCTCCAAATGCAAATGGTCGAGGAGTCCAGCTCCCTCGGGTGAACGACGCGGATCCTGCCCGTCGCGCGGAGAGAGAGCGTCAACTCGCGGCTCGCATGGCTGCCATCGAGCTGGAGAAGTTAGAGAAGGACAAAGACAAGGAGAAGGGGAAAGAAGTGGCAGGGTTCGACGCGAAGGCCGAATTTGCAAAGCTGTCTTCGGGTGGCCGGTCTGGAGGTGTGTATATGCCACCGGCTCGTCTTCGTGCTTTACAAGAAGCCGCCTCGAAGGACAAAGCCAGTGCGGAGTATCAGAGGCTCTCTTGGGATGCGCTGCGCAAGTCCATTACCGGTATCGTCAATCGAGTCAACGTCACCAATATCAAGCACATCGTTCCAGAGCTCTTCTCGGAGAACCTTATCCGTGGCCGTGGTCTCTTTGCGCGAAGTGTCATGAAGGCGCAAGCTGCAAGTTTACCGTTCACCCCGGTTTTCGCTGCTCTCGTTTCCGTCATCAACACAAAACTTCCTCAGACGGGAGAGCTGGTCTTGGTTCGACTGATCAGTCAGTTCAGAAGGGCATTCAAGCGTAACGACAAGGTACGTGCTTCGCTGTATATGTTCCAAGGTATGTGTGCTGACGCCTACCCGTACGTTAGATCGTCTGCCACTCCACGACCACATTCATTGCCCATCTCGTGAACCAAACCGTGGCTCACGAAATTGTCGCCCTCGAAATCCTCTTTCTTCTCCTCGAACGGCCAACGGACGATTCCATCGAAATTGCTGTCGGTTTCATGCGAGAAGTTGGCGCGTTCCTCCAAGAGCATTCTCCCAAGGCGAATTCAACTGTGTACGAACGCTTCCGCGCGGTCCTGAACGAGGGCACTATCAGTCATCGTGTTCAGTACATGATTGAAGTGTTGATGCAAGTCCGCAAGGACAAGTATAAAGACAACCCGATCATTCCGGAGGGTCTTGACCTGGTGGAGGAGGATGACCAAATCACCCACCAGATCCAGTTGGAGGATGACTTGCAGGTCCAGGAGGGCTTGAGTACGTGGATACACACTGTACTCAATTGTTTTTGGCTCACATCACCTATTCCAGATATCTTCAAATTCGATGCTGACTACATCGAGCACGAGGAGAGATATAGCCAAATCAAGACTGAGATACTGGGAGAGGGCTCAGATGACGAGGAGTCCGGTTCAGAGGAGTCGTCGGACGAGGAAGAGGCGGAAGAAGGTCAGTACTATCTTCAACTGTGGAGAGTGCCCGATCTTCACGTGTCTGCCGCAGCCGTCGCCGACAAGGAGGGCATTGAAGACCGCACCTCAACGAATCTGGTCAACCTGCGGCGTATCATCTATTTGACGATTATGAATGCCCTGAACTACGAGGAAGCCGTCCATAAATTGCTCAAGGTCCAGATCAACGAAGGCGATGAGGTACGTGTATTTGCAGTTGCTCTAGCATATGATTTTTGTCATCTCACACACCACCCCCAGATTGAGCTCTGCAACATGATCATTGAGTGTTGTTCACAGGAACGCTCCTATTCGACTTTTTATGGCCTCATCGGAGAGCGGTTTTGCAAGCTCAACAGAGTCTGGAACGAATGCTTCGAGGAGGCGTTCGGCAACTATTACACCACCATCCATCGATACGAGACAAACCGACTGCGGAACATTGCCCGGTTCTTCGGACACCTTCTCGGCAGCGATTCAATCAATTGGGCCGCCATGGAGTGTATCAAGCTCACGGAAGACGACACGACCTCCAGTAGCCGTATCTTTATAAAGATTATGCTGAACGAGATGACCGAGGCTATGGGTCTGAAGACCATCGCGGAGAGGTTCGGGGACGAAGAGGTGCAATCGGCGTGCAAGGGTATGTTCCCAATGGAGAACCCGAAGGACACGCGATTCGCCATCAACTACATGACCAGCATCGGATTGGGTGTCGTCACCGAGAACATGCGCGAGCATCTCAAGGTATGTATATCCACCCACAGCGCGTCTGTACCCTTGAACTATGCTCACTCGCCTTCGCTTCAGAATGCCCCGAGGCTCATCATGGAACAACGTCGCGCTATGCTCGAAGCCGAATCGTCTTCGTCCGATTCAGATAGCTCTGACTCAGATTCGGATTCGGACAGCGACTCTGATTCGAGTTCAGACGGTTCGGATTCGGAGAGCGACTCTGAATCTGACCGTGGTTCCCGCCGAGACACCAGACGGTCACCTCCTCGCCGACGGCGCTCGACTACACCACCCAGGCGTCGCGATGATTCACACGAGCGGCCGAGGATCGAAAGGGAGAAAGAGCGAGATAGGAGGCCATCACCTTCTCCGCCACCTCGGCATCGGGATGGCGCCAGGAATGGAGACCTGGACAGAGATCGCCGTGGCAAGGAGAGAGATGTGGTTCGAGACCGCCCCCCTCGTGACGACAGAGACAAAGACCGACCTCGTCGTGACACCCCACCTCATCGTCGTCGAGAGGTCTCGCCTGACAGAGAACGCGAGAGGGACAGGGACAGGCGAGCACGATCACCACCTCGATCACCTTCTCCTCCGCCTCGCAACCGCCGAAGGTCACCTTCGCGCTCTGAAAGTCCGCCACGCCGCGAGAGGGATCGGTCTGATAGGAACCGAGATAATGACAGACGCGGTGGAGGTGGTAGTAGGAATGGGTACGACCGTCGCAGGATGGACGACGAGAGGGACCGAGACCGGAGGCCGTCGCCTTCGAGAGACCGGTACCGGGACTCAAGGAGGTGAACAACGCCATCGCTGACGTCTATGTTCACAAAAATGCTTGTTTGCTAAGGAGCCATGACGTGTCGTTTTCGCGATATGCTCTCATTTCATGTTGTACTGTACTTACTCTGACCTATGTCGTCGATATTCGCCTACAAGCACCAGCGCAACTCATCTATATGACGCGAAATATGCAAGCGAAAAAAGACTGAATTCAAGATCTATCACGACAGCGAAATAACGATAGTGAGCACGACAAACTGATGAAACCGAGCCATTACATCTGCATATACTGCTGTGGCGGACCACCATGAGGTGGAGGCGGCATCATCTGCATCATACCAGGTGGTGGCATTCCTGGTACGCCACCCGGAGGAGGCGCAAACCCAGGTGGCGGCGGAGGGGGGTACCCTCCCATGGCCGGATTATATACTGGCATGCCTGGAGGCGGAGGCATTGGCATCCCACCCATCTGCATTGGCATTCCTTGCGGTACGACCGTTTGCTGTGGTGTGAACCCTGGCGGAGGTGGTGCAGGCTGAGCGAGAGCTCCAGCGAATTGTCCTTGGTAGGGACCTTGGAATGCTCCGGGCATGGGGGGTGCGCCTCCGAAGCCCATTGGTGCTGGTGGAGGTCGAGCGGAGACGGGGAGCGCGTTGTTTTTGCGTGCCTGCGCGGCGAGAAGGCGTTCGGCGGGAGTTCCGTGACGTTCGCCTTTACCGTCCTTCTTGAAGGCGTATTGTACGGAGATGGCCTTGTTCATGAGGAATTGACCATTCATGGACTCGATGGCAGCGTCGGAGGCTTCGAAATCTGTATAAGAGACGAAGCCATAGCCTTTGGAGGATCCGTTACTTGGGTCGCGGGCAATCTAAGAGGGACAAAACGGAAGGTGAATCTAAGCAAACCAATGATAGACGTATGCCACGCACCTTTGCAGTTGTAGCCATCATTCCAAATGCGCTGAACGTGTCATACAGCAACCTCTCATCCACGTTCTCATCCAAGTTTCCAATGAACAGATTTGCGCCAACATCCAGCTGCTTTTTGTCGGACGAAGCCTATGATAATAAAACAATGTGTCGTCAGTCAACGAAAGCGAGCTTATTCGGAGGTCAACAGCTTGTCCGGAGAGACGGAAGCATATGTATCGCCGAAGCGTAGCAAGAACCGCGCGGAATATGGGTAGAGACAAGAATGATGCTAGAGTCGTATGCCCAAGGTCGAAGGGAGTTCGTGGTAGCACGAACACTCCAACTCCGGGATGAACGGGCCTCAGCTGCGAATATGCCCGGTTTACAAGCGAATGAAAGAATCTGACGACGGTGGACTGCGTACCTTGTTCACCCTTATAGGCTTTCCCCACAGTTTGATCTGGTTCATAATCTTACACGCGTATTCTGCATCTTCCTCCGTCAAGAACTCACAGAAACCGTACCCTTGGTGGGCCATGGATATTCTGTCTTTCGGCAAGTGAACATTCACTACGAAATACACGTGTGAGAAGAAAGATGGCGACATAGAAGTAAGGCGCGACCCACCGACAGGACCTGCTTGCAACATGAGCTCCCAAATGAGCGCGTCGGAACACCGTTCGTCCAAGTTGCCCTAAAATCTCCGTTCAAGCTATTGACAGCAATATGAGTCAAGATCAAGATACTCACCAGATAGACTGTCGCCTCTTGGTTGCGATCATCTTGCGGTCTTGACATGATGGGATGGAAAGTGCGAAGACAAGGATGCTTGTGGTACTATACTGAAAGAGAAATTATGTCAGAGTTAAATAACAGCGCGCAGCGCTATACGATTATTAGGATATCAAGCCGAAATCTATAAATAACTCGCTAACTTGTCTCCCGCCTTCTCTTGAGCACTTTAGCATAGCACCAAGATTCCTTTCCCTCCAGCCATATGAAGAGGATCCGAAGACCAATTGGGAGGTATTCGAGCCCCGCTCACTATCACGGGTCTGAAGCCTGAAAACGTGCATGATGTTCGAGTCGTAGTATAAACTGCTATGGTGAGCGACCTCGAAACTTGAACATCGATATTCCGACATACTCATTTAGAACACAGCATGCCGGTGCCACCTCTGTCAAAATTACAGAGTTCAGTCACATTTGCTCTGCGCTCGCTGGATGGGGCAAAGGTCTGCGCGATCGAGAAGAATTACGGAGACGCTAGCCCAACGACGATCAGTCCCCTATGCTGGTCCCCTGTACTGCAGAGTAGCGCAGAGTACTGAGGAGTATGTACACTCCAGGGACACTGTGTATCCTGCTGATCGTGATCTAGTCAACGCCAAGGCTGCCATGTTCTAGAACGAGACCGCCTTCAAGTTTGTACGCAGTTCAACAACAGTTCAACGTAGAGAGGCTGTCCCGACCAGAGGAGCTGTCAAAATACAATGGCCAAACAGTGGCCAAAAACACGAACATAAATACGTTTCACACGGTCGCCGTCATCCGCATGATAGCCTTGTGGTGTAGGGGTCCCGGAACATGGCAAACACATATCTTGACCGAAAGCAAGACGTCACGGATGTATATCGGTACCATCAACGGTACGTTCGCTTGGCTTTCCACAGGACAAAATTAATCGTCTCCTCGTCGAGTCAAGCACGAGCCAGAGAGCATCTTAATTTAGGCCCCGTCCCACTTAGCATCGAGTCTGTGATAATCCGCCCCTCCCGAGTCGTCTTTGCTACCCGTTTCAGCACACGTCAGCCTTGAGTTCTGGTCATCTCGGCCAATCAAGCTATGTCTCTCAGCCACTGCCGACTGCCATCCGCTTCCGTTTTTGTCTTCGAATACGGAGTCCTGACGACTACTTCGATGGAGCAGTGACAGTCCAGTGACCTATCCAGAGCTTGGCGCAAAGAGTGCTCCAACGCAATGATGGTTATAAACCTCGCCAGTCGGCCTTCCCGCCTTCTTTGTGACCAGCCTCAGTGCGACTACGGTGTGTTGACTTCGAGCACTAGCCTGCTCGCATCCCAGACTCGCCTACAGCACCCTCAGCCAAGTGCCCAGTGTTGCGTTCAACAACTGCGCCCACCATGTTCAACATCCGCTTCGTTCTCGCCCTGTCTCTGACCCTGTGCCTCTTCGGCATGCTCGTCATCGCGAACCCTATGCCCGGAGCCATGAAGAAGCGCGAGGACCTTCCTAAGCGGCAGCTCAAGCAGCTGAAGGTCAAGCGCGGTGGCGGCGACCATAACGGCATTCCTCCCATCCCTCCCATCCCTCCCATTAGCATCCCGCCCATTCCTCCTATCAGCATCCCTCCCATCCCTCCCATTCCTCCCATCAGTATTCCTCCCATTCCCAAGCCATCGAAGTAAGTTCATCGTGTCCTCGTGGTGCGCCGTGATACTCATTGTGTTCATCGTCAACAGAGTCCATATCTCGATCCCGACCCCGTCTTACAAGCCTTACAAGCCTTTCGTTCCTTTCTACGAGTGAGGGTATTGTAAGGGAGGGCTTCCTCATCGGTAAGTACGCTCTCCTGTGCTGTGGCTGGTCTCTGTCTCATACCATAGTCTACCCTCCTCAGGCCATCGCCAAGTCAAATACGCTTCGTCAGAGCAACATGACATTCGATTGCGACTGCGTAGTACCCCCAAGACCATTGTGTTACGGATGATCCTCTTTCTTTAGTCCTACTCCACCTTCCTATTGCTCCTTCACTGTTTGTAATTATCGGAGTCGTTGCATTCGAAGACAGGGACCTTCACTTGGAATCTTGTACACTCCGTAGGATGCACCGCTCTTCCTCAGTTTTTTCTCGAAACCAATGAACCGCTATTTATTTCGTACTTTCTGAAATGTTCGTGCTCTCACTTGCGTGATACCTCGGCGTTTGACGCCACGAAGGGACCGGGATTAGTTCGGAGGGTCGGGATTCGGACACCGGAGGTTCGCATTCTCCCACAAGCGCTGACGCTGTTGTTGTCAATATTGCCCTGCCATTGCTGCTCATTGACTGGAGCCGAGATCCTCAACCGCAACGCAGCGGGTATTAGACACCACATATACCCCAATTCCTGCTATGAACTACAAAACATAGGTAGGCATTCATAATAGAAGAAGAGGGGAGTTCAACAGGACATGACACTGGGAGTCATATCCTATACCACACCCAAGAACGGAGAGGGAACGCAGAAAAGAAGAATCGAAAACAAAATAGAACGTTGAAACCTGATAGGAGGATTGAGGTGGTCGTGTGGCGGCGGTGAGGTAGAGAGTCGGGCAGACGAGCAGCAGATGGGAGGGAAGGAGGAATGGACGGATATATGTAGAGGAAGAAGAGTAATCGTGTTGTCCAGTCGGATGACAGACAGGTCGTGAAGAATAGACAAAACGTGCGTGTGCGTGAAGAGCGGACTCAAGCAGAGGACCTCAGCAGCATCTTCCTCTCAGACGATGATACATCTCCTCTTCTTGCTCACGACGGGTGGTTCCAGAGCAGCGACGATCGCCTATGAAGACACGGTCAAAAAATGGCCCTTAGAAAAGTCGATCTCGCAGCGTGCTGGTCGGACTCACCTCGTCGAAGACGTTCTTCAAGCCCTTCTGCGTCAACGCCGAGCACTCGACGTATTTCACCGCGCCCAGTTCTCTTGCTAACCTCTCTCCCTGGTCTAGCTGGATAGGCCTCTGCTTTTGCCTAGATAGCTTCTCCATCACTTGAGGGTCGTCCCGCAAATCGATTTGTGTGCCGACAATCAGGCACGGTACACCTGGGCAATGATGGTGAACCTCTGGGAACCATTTCTCCTTCACGTTCTCGAACGATGCTGGTGAGGTGACGCTGAAGCAAACCAGGAAGACGTCTGTCTGTGGGTATGACAGTGGGCGAAGACGGTCGTAATCTTCTTGACCTGTTGACACGAGAACGCAACACAGCTTAGTACAGGGGGCAGATAGTGGTCGCTGCCGAGGTAAACGCACCAGCAGTATCGAACAGACCCAACGTGTAAGGGTCGTCGCCGATCATCACGGTGACGGCGTAGTTGTCGAAGACCTTGTGGATGGGGTTAGGAGCTGCTGCGGGAGCGCGTAAAGCGAGGAGATATATGACGTACCGTTGGCACATACTCGCTTGGGAACTTGTTGGTAGTGTAAGAGATGAGGAGACAGGTCTTGAGATTGGGACACGTCAATTAGTCTTGCGACCATAACTACACTGACGACAGACGCACCTTTCCAACAGCACCATCTCCAACAACAACACACTTGATTGTCTGCATGATTCTCCGCTAAATCTAAAGGGATGTACTTGGAGGGGCCTGTGAGGGTGAAGAGGACGAGAGTAAGCCCTCGGACGATCAATGTTGAACGGTTCGCGCGCTTCGATGCATGTGCCTGCAGCCTGCTTGGTCTACATTCCATCTGACAGACGACGTCCTGATCCTCCCTGCCACCCGTGCACCCAACGAAGACGACCCATATGCAACTAAACGGAACTCACTTGACTAACAGGAACGGCGACCAGAGGTTCGGACGAGCTTGAATGTGTAGGTGCGGCGCGATAAAACGGCGGGGGAGTCTGGTAGATACAGGGATGTGCTGGCTGATGGATAAGAGGCGGGATGGGGTAAGCGGGGGCAACGCACCTGAGCACAACGTCCACGTTGTGTCAACGTTGATGAGCACGTTGTCGGCGACGGTGGGCGGGGCGGAGAGGGTGCTGAAAGTGTCGAGTGAACTGCCTTGGATTCCCACTGCTGCCTCAAGGAGCTTGACAACCGCCAGATGGTGGCGGCCTCGCCTGGGCCTGCCCTGAACTCGGCCTTAGTCCCCGTTCAACACTGCTTCTTACTCCAATACACTTTTGTTGATCTCGGCTCTAATCCGTATACAATCTTATTGTTACTCGTGTAACAGCATCTCTCTTCACCCGAAATGAGAAGACACTGCTAAGTACACTGGCAGCACCTTCAAGTTCCAGGCGATAAAAACAGAGTCTCTGCATGCAGTTGACGAATCAGTAAATACGGAAACCTCAACCATGACAGGCAATCTGAGGTAAATTTCGTCTTCTGCGCCTCGCCCACCTGTCCCTCATGTTTTGCATGTTCCGGACCTCAGCTGCGCGAACTTCGCGGCGACGTGCATGGACGACTTCGAGGTATCACTTGGTAAATGGCTGCGAACAGCTGGGAGTGGTATTATACTGCGATCGCGCTACTGTCTACATCAGGCAGGGCGTACTACATGGCACATCGTAAAGTGCGGAGGTGGACAACAAAGTCACATACAATACTGAAAAGCATAATTTAGTCGAAAGCCTGTGTACCGACAGAGCCACAAGAAGCGAACACAGCTGCAGCACAGAATGCTCAGCGCTCAGACCTTCGCCCGCTTGCGCGTCGACGGTGGACCAGCTGTAAACACGAGTCGTTAGTCCACGATGATAACATGCCAGGCGATGCGGAAGCCATATAGCTACCATCTGTCGGAGGTGGTGTAAACCACGTCAATTGGCCGTTCCTTGTACCCGTCAGGATCAGCCCGGCAAGATTGGCTGTGGTGCTGAAACACTGTGGTATACGGAGACGCAACCTATTAGTATACGGATCAACTGCCGAAGGGAGAGCCGCTCACCGAGACAACGTGGAGTTCGTCCTCTACAACAATAAACACATGAGCATGTCGAGATAGCGAAGAAATGAATGCACTGCGACTGCCTCACCGTCATTGTGTTTGAAGCCGTACTGGATTTCTCCGCTCGTCTTGTTCCAAACTAGCACGCATCCGCGGACGCTCCCGAAGCTGACGCATGTACCATTGTTTGTGAATGACGGTGCGAAGCCGTGCATGAGTGGTCCCGGGAGATTCTTGTCCTTCGCGGTGTACGTCTGTTCAACGCTTCCTTTATTGGCATCCAGTCTGATGTTGACAAGCTCGCATCGGCCATCGGCCAGAGCAATCAGTCCGAGTTGCCCTCTTGGGTCTGCGTCAACCGAGACTCTGAACGGAACCGTCAATAGGTGCTCGGCAGTAGAGAAGCTCGAAGCGTACATGTGTGCTTTCGTATATATCTTGAGCGCCTTCAGCGTGCCATTAGGAACCTCGCAATGCCACCTGACATGATGTCAGTGGCTGAAGATAACCTAAACTAGGCAAGTACGTACAGGGTACCGTCTTCCGTGCCGCCCACAAGAGCATCGCCGTCATCAACAAACTTGACTGTCGTAACCTTGTGTCGCGTGATGGTGCGCTGAGGGAGCCAGGTTCCCTTCATGAACGCAAAGATCTTGACACCTTCGCTCGGGAGGCCAATGGCGAACTTGTCTTTGGTGTATGCGAAGCAACTGGGGACTTCCTTCGGCTGACGGGCAGCATTGACATCAAGAATCTTCGACCATTGCCACTTATTCTGAGCCTGTAGCGGGTGTGAGAGACCGGTATGACGAAGAGATGTAAAAACGGCATACGTTACGAGTCCAGCTACTCAAGATACCGTTGTCACCCAGTGTATAGACGCCTGAATCGTGCTCCATCCAAGCCACCGCGATCACTTGCATATTATGACCCAGCTTTGCAATCTCCGAACGTGTCCTGCGGTTCCATATCCGCACGCTCTTGTCGTAGCCTAGTCATGGGTAAGTAGTTGCAACATTTTATCCACTCAAAACCCGCAAAACACTCACAAGTAACCGCAAATTGCGTGCCGTCAGAGTTGAACGTGATGAGGCGGACACCTGGGTCACCATCTGCCTTGATCCGAATACTATGGATCGAGTCTCCAAGAGTGAATGCAAAGCCTCCCTGCTTCTGCTGTTGCTTCAGATCAGGTACAAGTGGTGTGGGCGAAACCATCCGCTTCACGCCTCTGCGTGGAGAATACGACCCGGCTGCAGTGCCTGTGAAGGCTTGCGGCTTGGGAGGGAGTGGATGAGAGGGAGTTGTGGCAGACGTTGGAGTTGAGGTTGGCCGCGGACCAGCGCCAGGTAGGGACGGAGGGACAATCGCACTGGGATTGAGAGACAGCGGTGGAAGGGGCTGAGGATGGGGGGTCGACGAGGGAAGAGGTGTAGTGTAAGGTGACTGAATTCCGGGCGGCATGCCACCTGTATTCGGAGAAAGAGACGGGAAAGGCATAGTAGGAGGAAGGGCGCCATGATGATGAACATAGCCTTGCAGTGGAAGGGTAAGGTTCTGTAAAGGAGTTGTCGAAGAGCCAGGTGCTTGGGCAGGGGTTGGTGGCACAGGCACGGCCATCGACGCTGGCACTGAAATGGGAGTCGGGGCTGCACTAGCACTCAGCGTGGGGGTGGGTGCGGATACGGGTGTAGGTGTCGCAGTCGGTTTGACGGTGGATGCTGGAGGATCCGAAGGTGCAAGTGGTGTAACTGCTGGTAAAGTAGCAGGAACAGGCGTGGTCGTCTTAGATGTCGACATTGAGGATGGCGTGGATGCTGATGACTTTGAGTTCACCGCTTCTACATCTACTAAGACAAGACAACAACTTAGACATGCACAAAGATATAAACAGTAGACCATTTAGTCATTCGACGTACCTTCTTCGCCTTTGCTGCCACCCTCAGACGCTCCATCGGATACGCTGCTCCGCAAAGCGGATTGTTTTGCAGGCGTCGGCGGAACAGCCCCTGAAGCAGCCGCAGCTGTAGCTGTAGCAGGAGTGCCGCCACGACGTCCTTTCTTCGGTTGGGCAGGAGTCGATGGCCCAGCAGAGTCGCTAGCCCCTTGAGCTTTCCCGTTAGGAGTAGCAGCCGCTGCTGCCCTTGCATGGCTTCTCGTGTTGTACGGCCAGCCATTCCCGACAACAACAGGCTTCTTGGGCAACGCCGGTGTAGTCGGTGTGGCCGGGGAAGATGTCTGTGCGGCTGGTGACGCAGTCTTTGCAGGCCTAATATTCAAAGGATTGGAGAAAGATCCGGAAGAAATATGGGCGAGAGTCTTCGGTTCTGGCGGTGGCGACCGTGGCGGCGTCGGTTCTTCTTCTTCCTGCTTCTCCTTACTAGCATTAGTATTCACCTGCTGGTATGGTTGCCATCCTGGTGGCAGCTGCGAGTAGGGGTGTGCGACCGAAGGATGCATCGTCCGCGCAGGGACATAGGGAATAGATCCTGGAGCCAATCTGGTAGGATAGGTCATGTACGAAGGATAGGGAATGGTGTATGGCTGAGCCGTCAGGAATGCGTACGGTGAAGACGCAGCCTTTGCCTTGGGTGTTGCAGTTTGTGCCTCTGCTTTCGTACCATCTGCATTACTTTCGGCCGATTCAGTCGGCACATTCGGCGGGAGATCTTCCACCTTAACCTTACTGGAAGAAGCCGCAACATTGACAGGTGGAGAAGCTGACCTGGGGCGAGTCTGAAGTGTTGCTGACGCTGGCGGAGTGCCTGCTCGAGAAGATGACACTGAAGACGACGGTACGGGAGTCTCAGGCGCCACGTCAAGAGTACTCGATGCCTTGAGATCAGATGCAACCTGCAGCAACGTAAGTAAGGAGTCACGCCGCCTCAAATACTGCTCACTCACTGTAGTGGATTGATGCTCCTTCGATTGGGAAGTCGCAGGCAGCGGCGACGAGGGTTTCGCAATGCCTGGAGGAGCCGTACTAGCAAACTCCTTCAGGTATCCACCGGAGACAAATGGATTCGGTACAGCCTTGCGCTTCGGGACATAACGCGTGGGTTCTGCTGGGTTACGATCGGCATCCGAAGCACTTCTATCGCCTGCGTCTGTTGATGCTCTGGATTGCGGTGTCACAGATGCAGTGCTGGATGTTGAAGGAAGTGAGCCAGGCGGAGAGACTGCTCGTGTACGCTTGGATGAGGGGGTAGTCGTTGTATCTGGCTGTTTCTCGGATAGCTTCGGCGTCTGTGAGGACGATTTCGCTGGAGGTAGCTGGATATTGGAACGATCGACTGGTGGTGTGAATGTCTTGTGGAAGGCAATGACCTCAGGCGTTATAGCTAAGCCTGGAGCGTCTCCGCTGTCCGGAGAGAGATGGAGCGGAGATATACGAGCTTCAGCAGTTGCAAGTGAATGAGACGTATCTGTTGTCGAGATCGTCAAAGCTGGAGGAGAATGGGCACGAGGAGTAGCTGAGAGCGATTTTGCTCTGTCATCAGAAACGGAAGTAGGGTTGGTGGGTACGACCACAGGTGATAGTGTCGGACTGCTGAGAGGAGAGTCAAGCTCCATCGGGGAAAGACTGCGCTCCCTTTCTGAGTCTGCTTCATCATTCTCATTGTCGTCATCGTCCTTCATAGGCTCTGGAGAAGCTGGGGAGTCTGCTATAGGTGAAGGTGGAACGGTTATGACAGGCTCATCATCCACCGTTTGTACCGTTTGTATCGTTTGAGTGGTACCGTCTTGATAGGAGATGCGAGGGATTTCTGTCTGGGTGTCTTTCGAACTCATTCGCCTCGGTAGCTCCTCAGCTTGTACTCCAGACGACGCAAGCACCCTCACCGGTTCAGGTTCAGTCTCCACAGCACGGCTGCTGATGGCAATTTCGCACTGAACACCTGTAGAGGTGTACGAGGTAGATCTAGATGGTGGAATGTCTGAAGGCATGGTAAGAGTGACGAGCTTTTCTATATGGTGCTGCTGTACTCACTGAAGCTTCCGGTACCCATCTGCCCATCTCCATTCTGCCCTGGCCAAGCCTTCCTCATCCTCGGGGGCATTGTGTACACTGCTGGTTTCGGCGGAAGTGGCTCGACGACCGGCTTGGTAGGTGGCTCAACAGCTTCAGTGCTCTTGGGTTCCACGATACTGCCCGCGAATATGACTGGAGTGTCAATAAACCGGCCATCTGGAGAAGCCACGGCAAGGAGGATTTCCTTTCCAGGCTTGACCTCGATCCTCTTCTGTGCAAAAAGACTGAAGTAGACGACGTTTGGATCGTCCCCTTCATCCCCAGACTCTTCGGATAGGTCAATTTGGCGGAGGACCACGTGTGCCTTTTGGGTAGAGCCATGGCTGCGAAAGCGCAGAGATCCGCGTACACCGAGTATTGAGGCTACTGTGGGTTCCTGGGGCATTCCATCGCCATCGGCGCCGGTAGAGCCAGCCATGGCGAGAGGAATAGCAATGGTCCGGGAACCTGAAAGTGTGGAGGAAGGGATGGAGGATGTCGCGAAACAGAGTGAAAGACGCAGGCCTTGTGTTGGCCTTCTCTCTTCCGCCAAATTAGTACCGTGGGAAATGCTTACCAGTCGTTCTGCCGCTACCAACCACCCGGCGTCTGCCGTTCATATCGAAGTGTTTGCTTGATCACGCGATCACGGGCCATCCTGCGGAGAGGTTTATTGATCCTTTCATCTAGGGCTGTCCAAAATTAAAACTATAATCTGTTATAATCTTTGCTACGGATTACTTACCTATTATTATCTTCTCTCTCCGTAATATTGCGCCCGAGACTACAACGTGTTACAATACATTATGTTATGTTAAGATTATATTACAGACTCCGTACTTAATCGTAATAACAGAGTTTGAACTACACTCAAGATATAGCGAGAGGTGGCTGATCTCGCCCTCAGAGTCCCTTACGAGCTCCAGAACGTCATTCTAGACCTGTTGGGAATTTTCTCGTACTCTGATGTGCCGGTGGCGGCTTCTCTGTAATGACCATATCAGCGCCAAAGCTCGCCCGCTGGGTTGAGCGCTTCACGTCGTCAACGCTGGTGCAAGTCGATTTGAACGATTCTCGTGTTTTCTCACTTCGATTGAGTGCTAGACATCATAAAATCACAAATAGACTATGCTGAGTTGCACCATTCAGCTCAGGAAGGTGGGTAAGTAAGTTGCACGTAGCCGACCATGGTGACGCAGTGTACTACAATTAAATATGACTTATTATGATTAGCGCTAGATTACATTACACTACTGTTATGTTAAAATTACTTACGCGGCCTGGAAGTAATATAATATCAGCGTAATATTATTATTGAGGGGTCCACCGTATTTAATAGTAATTGGACAGCCCTACTTTCATCTCATCGCTTTTACGTTGCAGGGGAGCTCCTGGAAAGCGTTCCAATGATACGATGTACTTGATCAGGTTTGTTATATCTGATCGGAGGATACTTTGACGAGTCTCTACAGTAAGTACAAAAGCTTTGAAGTACGATGAAGTTGTTGACATGCGTTGAATCTGCATAATGCAAAACTATTGTAGAAATTACTGCCAATCAAGAGCGCTGCTGCGTGGACTATCATTGCCACCACCAGTAAGGCCACCATACACGTCTTAGGCATCCAATCACATCTCCTCAAGCTCAGCGCTCATTCAAGGTCACACCCTTCGAAATGAACTATTGAAACCATGGAACACAGTACCGTAGAATCGTAAGTTACGGTGTACTTATTCTTTTCTGCGGGAGTTCGGAGAGTCCCAATAGCAAATCGCACCCTAATTCTCACGAAACGACACTTCGACAAGCTGGTCATGAGTAACTTCGGGTCAATATTGCGTGTTCTCACGCCGTAACTGGTGTCTATTGAAGAGCAGTCGGCCGAAGGAAACTTTCTGACACATATCTGCGCTACACTGTAAGAATTCAAGGAGGTGGACTTTGAACAGGGACGCCGAGACAATCTCGGCCCTCTGATGCATTTCAAAAAGCGTCTTCTCTGGACAGACCTTTCGCTGCCTTCAATACGTCGGTGGCAGTGTTACGAACTGCTGCAACCTCTTGAGGACTTGCACCGGCCCTCAAAGAGTTGTCCAAATGCCACCCAGCTTGCTTGGGACACTCCATGGCGACGTTCGCAGCTCCCATAACGAAGGAGACCTCGATTGGAGTCAGCACTCCAGGTGCTCCGTAAACTATACCATACGCAATTGTGTTTGAGAACCAACCTAGATGGTAGCAGAGCCGCGTGAGCCTCAAAAATGGAGGATATCGCTCGTACAGATGATCCTTCAATACTCACCCATGTCAGGATGGATGTTGTCGAGTAGGCCTTGAACGCTCTGGGCGTTGTCGCCGTACATGGACTCGAACAGCTTTCGCCCGTTTTCCGAATACTCTTGCATCGACAACTCAGTGTCCCTGAGAGCCACCGTGTCAGTATTCTTCACCCTCTTGCCTGGTTTGATGTGCAACAGAGTAAATGCAGACCTGAGCGTTTGAGTGTCTTTCAGATCGTCCGGCATAGCTTCGTGAAGGGCGACTAAACTATTGATAGCCTGTGGTAGGAATTTTCTCAGCGAGTGTACGGAGGAGAAGCAGGAGTTGGACGTACCCGAGCGTATCCTGTGAGCATCCCTCCGCGAAATATAGCTTCTCGAAACCTTCGAGCAAGCGCAATTTGGTCCCTGTGCATGTCTGCTTCCTTCCTAGCACCTTCTCTCTTCAACTCCTCCAGGGCATACTGGAATACCAAAGGGATCGCATCTGGCAGATTACTCGCAGAGAAAGCGACGACAGCGAGTAGGTACCATCGGCTTTGGACAACCGACTGTTCACCGTTTGGGTAGAGAGATTGGAGGTGGGCGATGAACTTCGACGTGGCAATCTGTGCCATGGTAGTCAAAGCAGAGAGTTGGGACCGGTGCAACCAATGAGGCTGACAGGATGATGTCTCCTTAACACTGTTCCTAATAATGGATCGGAGCCGTTTCTCTCCATAACGTCCAGGATGTTCGGCCTCCTATCTCTCCCCGGAGCGTTTTGTCACCTCGCAGAACGGCTACAGACACAGCCGCATTGTCTAGAAGTTGATGGCCTCGGAAATCAGGTCATGCACAAAATCAGAAACGTACATAGCTCACCTGCAGGCTGCAACTCTGTCTTGAACTTGTTTTGTGACACTCGGGCAGACAAAGGTGAGAAACAGATGAACGATTGTTGTTCGTACCGAGGTCCGCTACGGAGACTAAGGTTCTAAGAAACAGCGCGCACTTGCAGGGCCAACTGAGCAACAACCGAGCCCGCCTCAGTGCGCGGCTCTCTCAGATCCAACTCAGATCCATACCCGAGATCTCGCGATCTGGATCTACCGATCTTTACCAATCCGTGGCAGAGGAGGATCTCTCGACGGACACCATTTCTTCGATGTGCCTCTCAAATTCTGGCTCTCAGAAAGTCGACGCTTAACTGTACTGTATGCTGGTCCGTGAAAAGTTGTGTCTTCGTTCAATCTTTCTAGTGAAGTTTCTTTCGTACACATCCGTCGTAAGCCTGAGTGCAATGATGATTTCATCAGTACCAAACGACTATAAACCCGTCCGAAGTTATTCGCCACGAACTCTATCGCATAAGCTGGCTCTCACCAGCAGGCAAGATATGCCAAAGAAACGTGGCACACTATGTCGACGTATCTACGTGACGCCAGTCAGCAGACAAGGTATTGGATACAAAATACTGAATCCACTGTTCACCTTTGTCTTCTCACAACTGTCTACATGGGTCACTAGTACTCACTTCCACTCGCTGCTGACGCTCGTTTGGGTAAAAAGTTACAATCTGGTAGAACTGAGAGTAGTACTATCTGCTGCGTTCGCAACGTTCTATATCCGCCGCAGCGCACTTGTTAACATTCGAATATCTTGGCTGCACTGCTGCGCTGCGGAACGAGTACTGCGCAGACTTTGTTTGTACCCTTCATCGCAGGTTCATTGCAGATGCTTCAAGATAACGAGTTGTACTCAGAGCTACCGAAGTTCGAACGCTCGAATTCGGTCCTGGCATCCACTTTTGGTACCTGAAGCTCTCAGCTAGTCAAGCCGTTGGGCTTCGACACCTCTCATTCTTTCACGACGATGGAAATCAATGTGGCTGCAACCACGCATGGCGGTATTCAAGCTCAAGCGGCAATGCCAGCAGCAGACCCAAAGCAGACCTCTCAGTCCGATCGAATTGTATGACGCGCAGTTTCGCGTAGCGCGCGGATAGAACAGGCCAAAATTGTGCCGGTGCTCGGTTTCTCTTGAACCACAATGTTCTTTTGAGATTACCCCGTTATTTCCTCGAGACATGATCATTGTTCGCCCTCTCCTTCCCCCCAGCGATGACTGTCAACTTGGACCAACTCAGCGAGTCACTACTTCCCCGCCGATACCAGGAGGAAATTTTTTCTCGCGCCCAAGCTCGCAATGTCATCGCTGCTCTCGACACTGGTAGCGGCAAGACCTACATCAGCACCCTGCTGATCAAGTGGATCGCTACACAGAACGCGGGGAAGGGCAAGACGATCGTGTTTCTTGTGCCGAAGGTTGCGCTAGTGGAGCAGCAGGGAGACTTCATCATCCGAGAGACATCTCTGCGGGTTAGCAAGTGCTATGGTGCAACTGCTATCGATTTGTCGGACCGGATGGGTTGGAAGAAAGAGATCATGCAGCACGATGTTTTGGTTATGACAGGTGAGTACGATCATGTCTCGCATTCGGAGCGTTCATCGAATCAGCCGTCTTCAGCACAAATATTTCTGAATATCCTCACTCATTCTCATTGGAGCATGGACAAGGTGAATATTGCTTCATTCATGACATCGCTGTTACTGATTTGCCTCAGGTAGCATTGATCGTTTTCGACGAATGCCATCACACTCGAAAGAACCACGCGTACAACGGTATCATGCGCGAGTACTTTCAATGGCCTGCCGAGAAGCGTCCTAGAGTGTTTGGGATGACTGCCTCGCCTATCTGGAATCCTCGAGATGCCGAAGAATCCCTTCGTACTCTCGAGCGAAATCTGGATGCAACAGTCATCGCTGTTCGTGACCATGTCGGAGAATTGCTGGATCATTCACCCAAACCCAATGAGGTGCGCGGGCCCACGCATGTCTCATGTCGACCAAAATGGGGGCTGAGTAGTATTTGTATTGTTAGCTGGTGCATCAATACCCAAATCCACCTGATTGTTACCCCTTGTACGCTCCTACTAGTCTCTCAGACCGTTTGGATCTCAGTGATCTACCCCACGAGCTCGATATACCAGTGAACCGAATTCGGACGAGGTATGAAGTGACATACCATAGCTTGGGTCTTTACGGAGCCGATCTATACCTCTACCTCGACGTCAAACATCGCTTGATGCACTTCATGAACCAAGCCGACGAACTTCTCGACTACCCGCTTCCCGATATAGGCGATGAGATGGACCCGTTGAAGAATAAGAGGATCTCTCCAGAAATCCTCGAACTCGAAGCCATTCTGAACGAATATCAGCCCTTTTTTGAGGACCCCACAGATCTTGATACCGTACCCGTCAATATCGACCTTACATGGTGCTCGCCCAAACTCCGTCTTCTCGCAGATCTCCTGGTCCAACATTATACCACCGACTTCCAGGGAATGGTCTTCGTCGAGCAAAGGCACGTTGCCGCTTGCCTGTCGAAGATGCTTCCCAAGATCCGTCAGCTGGAGCATTACATCCGGTGCGGTCAACTTATCGGCCACGGCGCCAGCAACGTAGCGAAAAACCAGGTGAGAGGCATGGCTCTCAGGACGCAACAAGACGTCGTGAAGCTATTTAGAGACAACGCAGTCAATCTCCGTAGGTGTAATCAAAGTGTCACGCTACAGATGCTGACCTATTCGGTGTAGTGGTCGCAACATCTGTCGCAGAGGAGGGCCTAGATTTCCCAGTATGCTGTTGCTCAATTTGTACTTTTTTCAGTGCTGACGCTGTAGATATAGGCTTGCGAGCTGGTCATTCGCTTCGACCCTATCCAACACATGGTCGGATATATCCAATCCCGAGGACGAGCACGTCAGAAGTTGGCGACTTTCATTGTCATGATACAAGAAGGCGCATCAAACCACGTTGAGCGGTACCGTGCCTTCACGGAAAGTGAGCCGCACCTCAAAGCGGTATACCAAACACGAGACGATCCGATGATTACGCCGATGGTAGAAGAGGAAGAGGGCGAGATAGTGCACCCCGAGGACCTGGCCGAACGGGAGCGCTTCGTCGTACCGTCCACTGGCGCAGTCCTGACTTACAACACGGCTATAGGTTTACTCAATCATCTTTGCTCTCTCATTCCGCGCGACAAGTTCACTCCTGTCCATGTCCCGCAGTATTCAGGAGAATTTGAAGCGACCTTGCAGCTCCCTTTCAGCCTTCCACTTCCTCTCTCGGATCTCGTGTATAACGGCCCAACCAGGCGTTCCAAGAAAGAAGCGAAACGCGCTGTTGCCTTTAAGGCGGTCAAACGTCTCCACGAACTCAACGTCTTCGACGACTACCTACTGCCCTCCAAGTCCCACACTGGCGACAATGAAGACGCGGACGGTCGTTCAATCGAGGACGTCAGCCAAGTACCGGATACTTTGGACGTCCATGTTCGCGATCCTTGGACTCGGGCCGACGTTCTGTGGCTTCATGTCGTATACCTCGACGGAGAAGCTGTTGGCGGACTAGTGACAGGCACTCGTCTACCCGCCGTAGATCTGGTCTGCGATGGCAAGTTCGTGACCACGGACGAAGGCCGGCCTATCAAGTTCAATCCCCGCGAGGAGTGGCGGCAACGGCGAGCGATGGAAGACTTCATGAGGATGGGTCTATGGTGGTGCATCACTGGCAGAGGCATCACTCTCCCATTGACGTGCTACCTGGTTCCCATCACTCCTAGCTGCGCACCCGACTGGGAGATCATGTACGACGCCGTAGCTGCGCCCTTTGGCTGCTCAGATTGGTCTAGCATCACCGAGGAGCACTATGGACACCTTTTCGTCATGAACTCCAGGGAGCATGGTCGTCCATTCGTCCTTCGCCAGATCCGCAAAGATCTCACGCCGATGTCCACTCCACTGCCAGACTCGCGCGAATCCGCCTTCCCGACCTATAGAGACTACTTCGTTCACAAATACATGAAGCGCGGCACTATCATTGAGGTTCCAACCGAAGGACAGTGTATTCAAGTCACCCCTTTCCCTCGTCACACTACAGGCATCTACCACCTGAACGGCTCCTCAAGCCCTTCTGCCTCCTCGTCGGCTTCCTTCATATTCATTCAATCAATGTGTCGCTGGTGCAAGATACCTGAAGTGCTATACCGTACCTTTCATATCCTTCCCGAGCTATGCTACCGCATCACAGATGTATACCGCGCGCGGTTGGCTCGCCTCGAACTTGGTCTGCCACCCATTCAAGACGATCTACTTGCACAGGCCTTTGTACTACCCTCCTCGAATGCCGGCTTCAATAATCAACGCCTGGAGACGTTAGGCGATTCCGTTCTCAAACTCTGCACGGTCGTTCACCTCTTCAACCGATTCCCTCACCGACATGAGGGTCAATTAGACATCTTACGCAGAAACTCCGTATCGAACCGCACACTTCTCGCTCGCGCAAAGGAGTGCGGACTGGAACAGTACCTCACCTCCGAGCCGCGTACGACGCGAATCTGGAAGCTTGTCCTACCAGAAGACGGAGACCCATCTGAGAATGTTCCCTCGCGAAGCGTTCTGCGTAGGTTCCCGAGAAGGAGCTTGCAAGATTGCATGGAGGCTACGCTCGGTGCAGGGTTCATGACAGGCGGGATACCGATGGCCTTGCGCACAGGAACCGCCCTCGGGTTAGGCTTCGGAGGAACTGTCCCGTGGCAGTTGCGTTACACTGGCGATGTTCAGGACCACCCTGTGTCGACTCTGTTTATGAAACTGCAGGAAGATTTAGGCTATCAGTTCAGAGATGGGCGACTCCTCGTTGAGGCTATGACTCATCCCTCTTTCAAATCGACAGAAAGCACATCATACCAGCGGCTTGAATTCCTCGGCGATGGTGAGTGACATCCACACTCGTTGAGGCATACAAATTTTGAACAAGATCGTCACAGCACTCGTTGATCTCGTGACCATGAGGTATCTATTTACCAAATTCCCTACTGCGACATCGGGACAGCTCTCTTGGGCTCGTTCCCGCGCAGTCTGCGCTCCGGCTCTTGCGTCTCAAGCCGTCAAACGTCTCAATTTACACAAGATGCTACTGATAAACAACGTCGAGTTGAGCATTGCCATTAGTCGCTACGTCCCCGTCTTGCAAGAAACTTCAGCCATCGATATCATACATAACGGGTGGAAGCAAGAGCCGCCTAAGGCTGTCAGTGACGTGCTGGAGAGTGTGTTGGGAGCAGTATTTGTGGATTGCGGCTGGGATTTCGATAAGGCTGGGGCGGTCGCACAGAACGTATTGCAAGACCTTCTGGAGGTGCTTTCCCCCGATATGCCGCGGGATCCCGTATCCAACTTGATGGTCTGGTCTGCGCAATCTGGCTGTCGCAAAATAAGCTTCCAGTACGTACCTTCTTCAGGTTGTATACGATAAAGTCGCTCACCTCCAGTAAAGAAAATCTCAAAGTCGTCAGGAGATGAAGAGAAACGACAGCATATCCGTTATTGTCCACGACTTCGCTGTAGTCGGTCCCATCCCAGCTTCGAACCTGTCGCTGGCAAAAGGTCTCGCGGCCGAGCGCGCTCGGCAAATCTTAGATGACCCCAATGGGACGTATCACCTCGCCAAACTATGCGATTGTGGTGAGCAGATGGTCGTGGACAACGACGAAACACCGGCATTTGAGATGCCCCCCGAGATGCTGAACGACGAGACCGAAGAAGGGTTCGCAGCGTTGGCGCGTCTCGCAGCGGAAGAAGTACAAGGAGCTGTCGTCTTTGCCACAGAATCCCAAGATGTTCATGAGGAAGACCCAGAGGATGAAGAGAAGAAAGATATCAATGGAAGTGACTACGTTGAAGGCGAAGTTTTCTCTATGCCCTTCTGAATGCCTGCAACGACTTCATGATTGAAAATTGAAAGAATTGTATCTCTTGGACCTTTGTATCTCGGATTACATTCGCACCTGTACATTAGCCTCTTGTTGCCTGTCTTATATCCCGTTGTTTCCACAATGAACCTCGCGAGTAGCCCCAACGTGTTTGAACTGTTGTGAATGAAAGGCATGTACTACTCACGATTGAGCCGCACAGGCCGTGATTCGAGCTATAGCCGACCAAATGAACCTCACATTATACTTGTACACAGTCGATGACGATTACAGATTGATACACTGAGACATTGGGAGAGTCATGAAATCATAAAAGCATGAAGGCATGAATGCAGACGTATGAGAAGATCCATAGACAGTGAGTATACCGATGACGGGAGGAAGCGAGAACCATGTAGCGTTGCAGGCCAGAAAACTAGAACTTGGCGGGGAAGCGGGTGGCCGGTTTCAGTAGCTCCTCAGCCGACTCCCTCCCATCCTGGACACACCAGTTGCCGAAGATATCCAGATCGTAGTAGCCACAGAAGAGAGCAACCAAGACCAAGCGACGCTTTCCCTGGTTGTACTCTTCGATCACCCCAGGAACAGCTGCAGCCCCAAGGCGTTCTCTACCGGCGACGATCTCAGCCATGTTCCACTTCGTCTATGAGAATGATCTATTAGTACCGGGAGGACGGGCCCAGAGGCTCAGACAAACGCACCTTGGGAGAAAGAGTGTTCCATTCGTCGACACAAGCCTGGTGGGTAGGAAAATTCGGCACAGTGTATCGGCCCTTGTAAAAGATTTTGTTCTTGGGAGCCTTGACGAACAGGTGGAAGTCGCGAATGTTCAACTCTGGACCGATCCAGGGCATCCAGACGCATCCGTGTTGACCTGCCCGGAGCTTCTCGCATCCGATGGCGTTCCTCTCGTCGAGAATAACGATCGTGTCCTTGATGGCACCCATACTTAAAGGCTGGTGTGTACAGCGTCAGATCCACAAGAAGCTGAAGCAAACGCAAAAAGGACTCAACGATAATAAGACGAGTGAAGTCTTTGCTGGAGAATCTGTCCACTTCACGGAAGTCTTGACTGTTGGCGAAGGGAACGATGGATCTCGAAGGGAAAAAGCCTTCCTTCACTTTCCTGGGAACGTTGACCTGGTTCATCATGCGCAGATGCTGTTCATAGAACTGCTTGTGAATCTCTTGAGTTGTTTGCTCTGCCGGCACTTGTGGCCAATCTGTCCTGCGAATGTCCTGCATAAGCTTCGTGCGAGAAGCAGTGAAGTTACGCTTCTGCGCCATATCTGGAAACTAGAAGCAAATGAGCATGGTGTATGAGGCGCTACGATATGTCAGTCATTGACCACGTACCGACATAATTCGAGATGCGAGAGATGTGTTGATGTTGATATCGGTGAGCAGTGAGGAGCTGTGAGTAGGCGAATGAAGAGAATGCACCAGAGAACAGGGCGTACTTATACTCGAGAAGAGCAAAACATTACAGGCACCACGCCAGCAAAGCGTCGCAGCAAGTCTGACATGGTCAAAGCTTTGGCACCCTTTGAAACAAAGCGCCACGCCGCTCGAGCTTGAAAACGCTTTGCTACCCAAAGGTACCAGTGCATACAGCTCCCACAATTCAAACTCGGTACTAAGGTCTCGTTCTCTTCTCTAACAGGCATATTGCTGCGAAGCTGCTTGGTTCGAAGGTACGCAACACGTCTTGTTGCTGTTCTGTCCGTAATTGCCGAAGATATGGAGTACATATGAGATTCGAGAACTCACCACTGTGCTTATGCATTATGATGCTCGCGGTTCGAACGAAGACGTGCGTTTGCAACAAAACGACTGAGACAAGAACAATACAGTGGGATGGACATCTGAGACCGGACATATGGTCGCCATGGTTTGGCCATGGTGGTTGCGAAGTAAGTGCGCTGCTTTGGCCGAGTTTTGGTCTGCTTTGGCCAGTGGTCAAAGCAGTGAGGAGATAAGATTGTTTAGGCGCCCATATACAATGGGCATCATCGCCAGTAAGTCTGCGTCACGCTTCGCTCTATACTGCCACAATCAACCACAATCTCACCGAGAAGTATCTCAATGGCGGTCAAACCAGATGAAGACACCGAGTTGTCAGTATGCATTGAGCTTTGCACGAAAGATCTTGAGTAACATGCGAACTTTGACCAGCAACGACGCTCTCCGAAAACATGGCATCCTTCCTCCCAAGGAGGCACCTCCTCGAACACCTTCTCCTCCGCCATCGCCCTCTTTACATGACACAATGGAAGGCCTTACATTAGACGAGCTGAAGGAGCTTGCAGAAGACCAAGGCGACGATGACGTGGAAAGGATCGTGGAGCAGTTTAGGCAACAGCGGCTAGCTGAGCTGAACAAGCTGCGGGATGCGCGTTTCGGCAGGGTCTATCCCATAGGAAGGGACGATTACACTCGCGAAGTAACAGACGCGAGCTCGGTAGACCATGACGAAGAGCACAAAGGAAAGGGGACTGGTGTAGTGTGCTTCTTGTATAAAGATGGGTGCGCTGTATTCGCCATGATTCCACTATGCAGGTTCTGATCGTAGACCCCCGAGTCAGCATTCCTCGAAGCGACATGACATTCGAGCACATACGAATTCTTGCTCAGAGACATCCACACACCAAGTTTGTCTCCATTGTTGGCGACAAATGCATACCCAATCTACCCGATACCCGCGTACCAATGCTCATCATATACCGCAACGGCGACGTTCTCAATCAAATCGTTTCATGGGGTGCAGATCGAGAACGGAAAATAGAGGGTGAATGCTCATCCAGCGCCATGCATTGTGTTCTTGACTAACTCTCGCTGTACGATGCAGAGCTGGAAGCTGTCCTCATTCTAGCAGGGGCTATTATTCCTCAACAGCAACCGCCCTCGAGAAGCCAAAAGGACTCGGACGACGAAGAGGACGATGAATCAGACGATGAGCCGTCATCTCGCATGCGCTCAGCGGCGACGAGAACGAACGGTCGCTCGGCGAAGAACATTAGAAACTCAAAGAAGGATGAGGATGACTCGGATTCGGACTTTGATCTATAAGGAGGAAGAGTTCATGATCTGTATTGTGGTGTACTGCTAGCTAGCAACACTGCTATCTGTAGCCTTAGGTATATTCCAACGCAGTGTCTATACATTTCGTTTGTTCTGGGCAGGTCCAGTTCCAACTATTCTGGATTCAATGGAGGCACAGGCTCCTTCCTTCCTTCCACGGGCCAACCCTCCGTCATTGTAGACGCGTCCCATACTCTTCCACCACGAACGACGTACTTGAGATCTCGAGTCCCTTTGATGTTACCGTTAAGGAGATCTATACCAGGAGGGTATATCAAAAAGTCCGCGAGTTTGCCTGGAGTGAGGGATCCTAGAGAGTCGTATATGCCCAGTGTCTTCGCAGCATCTGAGGTGGCGGCACGCAAGACCTAGAATTTCTGTTAGTCTTTGTGTATCTATATGAGTATGTCTTCACACAAACCTCATAGTTTGTGAGGCCGCCTTGTTTCGTGAAGAACATCTCGGCGTGATAGTTGACTCCGAGCGGTGGTTCACCGTGGGCACCGATATGTGCTTTTAAACCTTTCCGCACCATCTTGGCCGTGGACTCAGATGTATTGAACAGCGCGTAAGCTGCAACACAACGGTCAGACGTATTTGCTTGTAGGTAGATTGTACGTACAGTTCTTTGGTCTTGCGATGGACTCAGACAATGCTTCAAGAACATCGTGCCGTGTAAAGCGCCTCAATCTATGAACAATGGACACGATGGTTAGACATGCGCTTTCCTCTGAGTACAGGGCGGCAATCTCACTTAGGGTCATTTGGGATATCCTCAGTTGCCCACACCTATGCTGACGTTAGTTCATTGTCTCCGAGAGAGAGAGAGAGAGTGCCCCGCTCACGTATTGTTCACCCCAGGCTCCACCATAGTTCACAATATGAGTAGGCGTCGACCCAGTACCACTCAAAGCGAACAGTGTGATCACATCGTCATACAATTGAGGAATGGGTAGCGGATGCTCAATGGTGGTCATACCATCCACAATGTACGTTTGGTCCCAGTCGTAATTCATCCCCTGCATGACATGATCAGTATCCCGATATCTCAATGCGAGAAAAAAGATTCGCTCACTCCCTCGGGAACGCACAACATTGACAAATTTCTAGCGGCCAGGAGAAGCCTTTGACGCGAAGCACTGACCTCAAGATCAGTACAACGCTACCCCGAAGCGGGATATTGAGGTCAGCACGTACCGAGATGGCAGGTTGTAGTTCTTGTACGAGAAGCTAGCTGGACCACCCTCAGCTTTAATCCTGATGAGCGCGGAATACGCTTCTTCCATTGTGACAATGTCCTGGTGGATTCCGGGTTCACCAGCGCCGTAGATGATGTCGCCCACCTGGAAGATACGAGGTCCGATCGCCTGACCACGCTCAACGCGAGAGCGTTCCCAGAAGCCGAGAACGTTGCTTGCGCTTGGGCTGCAGAAAATGAACCTCAGCGGATGCCACGGATCTATCTACAAGCTGAGCGTACTTGTGAAGAGTGGTAACGCCGTACGCCAGGAATGTTTCCAGTTCCCATGATCGTGCGGGGTAGTAAGAGGCAAAGCCGTTCCAGTGAGCGTGAACATCAATGAAACCAGGAATAACAAAGCCTGTCGAAGGAGTTCGTCAACATTGAGGACGTAGACAAGGGTAAGCTAGGTCATACCTCCTTGAGCATCAAAGGTAGTCGCTCCATACGGAATGGCAGCATCTTGCACCCCGAGAATAGCGACGATCTTGCCTCCTCGTACGACCATCAGCGCATCCCGCAATAAGTCGGTCTTGGGGTCACGCCCGTCCATTGTCAAGATAGTGGCGTTGTAGATGACGAGGAAGTCCGAATTGGCTACGGCTTCTTCTTCAGCGTGGAGGGAAGCTACTTGGGCATCAGCTTTCAAGCGGTAGATGTCGGTGGAGTGTGTGACTATCAGCTCTTCGTAGCTAAGAAGGTTTTTCGTGCACGAAATGCCAAAGTCGAGAGGATCTTTCCTAATCTGTGACGAGCAATCGCGAATTTTCGATACCTCGATGGAGTGAATGTATGGACCTATGTTCCATTGTGAGACGATAGCAGTAATACTTTGCATCTGAACTCACCAAGCAACCAGAACAACGTCTTGCCATCGCCACTGAAAACAACATCATGTCCACCATCCAAGCTCAACCTCGCCAAACCCTTGGTAGCGTTGCCAGGTTTGCTCCATACAGCGTCATCGGCACCTACGCCAGAAGCAAGGTACACATGGAAGAAGTCGACGAAAGCAACATGATTGGCCTTCTTGGAACCATCTGTAACGGTAGTGACTAATTCGGTCGACATGGCACCTGTAGCAAGCGTGTGTTGCTTGAAGTACCCGAACTCGTCCTTGCCTTCACTTAGGTTGATGACGAACGCGTCTTGCGCTTGCTGGACGAGCAACTTCTGGTTCTTCTCTACGAACTTGATTTTCGTTGTAGGTTCATCCCAGCTGAAGTCGTCCGTAACGAACCGGACATTCTGAATGGAGATATTGTGCGACTCGTCCTGATCTGAAGGGAGCGTGATCTCGCCCATGTACAAGCCCGGCTGAGCTGTTGCGATGATATCACCGGTCATGTAGTCGCCCGACGTCTTCACAAACGCAATGAGACGTTTGCTACCCGTGCATTCACAGAGAATCGGGGAGGCGTAACGACCAAGGGGAAGGCCAGTAAGCTCGTAGGCCGTCTCAGTGGCCAGATTCGCCAGTTCGAATGCACTGAAGTTGGTGTCTGACCACCGCGCGTGAAGGAGGAAATGGTCTGCATTGCGTACAAAAGTGGGCGCATAGTACGGGGCGTCTGTCAAGGTGGGCACCTTCTTCGGGTGCGCCCTCTTGTGGGTCCCAACTTCGTGAATGTAGTTGACACCGGCGGCTTGGAAGACGATCTTCGACCCGTCGTGGTTGGTTCGAAGATCCGTGAAGGCATGAACGCGCTGAGTATCCTGCGTCTCTAGAGCAAGTAGGTCTGGCTTGGCAGTCGCCGTCTCCGCAATTCGCTTCTCAATGTGCGCGCGGAAACGGATAGGTGTGGGCTCGTGAGACCGCACTTTCTCTCCGACTGCGTTGACTTTGAGAGGAACGTGATATATTTGGCCAGCAGCCCATATGATCACGGCGTCGTCGTTCGGCGTGAAAGCGAAAGAGGGATACGTGCCCATAGGTGCAGAGATAACACCCAGGTCGTACGTGAGCCCATGCCAAACGTGGTGGATGGTGCCGGTGACTAAATCCCTGTTTGAAGTGCGTCAGAATCGGGACGAACTCAAGCAGAGCATGCTCACTTCAAGACCAACGCCTCTTTGTCTCTAACGCGACGGACGAAAGCCAAAGTCCTTCCGTCTCGTGATATCTCAGGCCGAGTCGCACCACCAGGGAAGGAGCTGACGAGTGTGGTCGTCTGTTGCGCCGTAAGATTGGTGGAGAAGATCGCATAGATTCCACTGTGAACGTCTATGACCTTGCATTCAGTTACGCGACACCTTATCGCTATTCATACAGCGCGATACACACCTTTGCTGTAAGTATACAATCCATTCGTGTCCAGAACATTCTTGGAATAGATCACAGTATCCTCGCCATGCCAGATAAACTGCTCAGGACCGACTTGCTGGTTCCCGTACTGTCCTGAAGACCAGCCCAACGGAAGAGTTCTGCTGACTATCCGTTTCCCACTACCAGCTTCAATATGAGTGTCGGAGGTGGGGATAGGATATTCCCATCCCTCTCCTGCGCCGAGAGTGCGGCCGGACGTGTACCACTTCGTAGCAACAATCTTCGAGCCAGAAGGGTGGAAACGCGCGTCGGACACCCAACGATATGTTTCGTTCGTGACGCGTTGTGCTGCATGGAAGTTGGCCAATGTCAGTCAGGACATTGAAGCAGAAGTATTTTCGCGACGTACCACCAAACCGTCCCTCTCTGACCAACCGTCTCTTCCTACGTTCCTCACTTTCTCTGTGGCCAGCTGCCAACAGTTGCTCCTCCTCATCCCTTACGCTCAACGCGTCCAATAGCTCTCCAGTCGCACTCGCCGGTCTCACATTCATCTCCTCGCACGACGTATACTTCGTCACCCAGATATTCTCCACTCCCAGCCCAGCATCGCTCCTGAACACCATCCTATCACCATCCGGAGAGAAATGCGGGTCCGAATCGTGCGGGACTCCAAGGAGGATCGGCACGGCCTCCGTCGCGGCCCCAGCCCTCTCCTGTGCGTACGCAGCTGCTGGCAGACAATAAATATCGCCGAGCATGTCAAACACGATGTCGCCCGACTTGGGGTGTACGTCGAGGCGCAGCCATGTGCCTTCCGTCACGTCGTATTCGACCTTCCGAGGGTAAGGGTAGTCGGTGGAGATGTCCCATGGTGTCTGTTGTCGGAGAGGCCAGACGTCGTCTTTCCACTCGCTCGCGGGGTCTTGGGAGACGAGGGACTGCCTGAAGCTGGTTGAGCGAACGTTGGTATCGCGGAAGATGTTCCATGGACCTGGGAGGAAGATGGACAAAGCGGAGGCGAGGGAAACGAGGAGGACGAGGTTGAAGAGCTTGTAGAAGCGAGAGGGCTTGATAACTCGTGCTGGCGTTGGCCACGAGAGGGCTGCGTCGCCGCTCTTGATGTCCCCCATTGTCCGCTGTCGTCGTCGGCGTACGACGAACAGGAGCAGATTAGGTAGTCCATGTCGCGATTCCGAAGCTTTATGATCACAGACGCTTGTGATGAAGTGGGTTACACGCTCGCTTCGGCCGACCTTCTCGTGAGGACGGACCATATGGTATGTTGGACATCGTGTATTCATACGACGAGTTTGTAGTATACATAGAAAACAGGGACGAAATTCCGAGAAGGCAATGAGACCGTGAGACGTATACAATGAGAGTGGCGAGCCAGAAATTTGGCTTGGTAACTAGAGATGGAAAAGGCTATCAAAACAAATGCTCTCGCGGTTCAGACCAGTCTGCATCTGAACGGACAACACGACTGGCGAACTGAGAGCTAAACCCAAGACTCATCCAACCTTCCGAATCAAGCGACGAAGACCGAGATAGCGAGTCAAGGGAAGAAGGCGTACGAGAATGAGGCCATTCCACATCATCCGATCCCGTGTCCGAGAGCTCGTCTGCCTCGGAGCGGCGAATGGCGGATAACCACTCATTGTGAAATGTCAAATCGTCAAGCGGAGTAGGTGGAGGTGAGGCCCACGTGTTGGATTGAACGGGGAAAGAGGCGGAAAAGTCCAATGTTGGCAGCACGAAGGAGGTGGACGGGTCGATCTCGAGGTGGTCAGGAGAAGATGGGGTCAACGGCGAGCTGAAGCCAGTTTTTTCGGCTTCTGCATCCGTGTCCATGTTGGCGAGAATCTCTTCCATGGCGACCTGGTCTTCTACTTCGTCCTCTTTCCTAATCTCCTCCATGACACACCACCCCATCCCAGCTTCACCCAGCACACTCCTGACCTGATGCTCTGACCATCCATCGAACCTGACTTCGAGGATCGTACACATCCCGCTTGGATCTCCATACGCCGAGCAGCTCACCCGAGGATCGTCGAACACCCGGGAACCATCCAACCTTGCAAATATTGTGGAAACCCGCAGCGTATGCGTGGCATGATCGGTATGAAGAGACGATAGAAGCGAGAATGGCAGGAGAGGGTGCGTCGACGTGTGCAGGTGAGGCGTGTCGCGCAGCGGGAGACGATTCGTGGGCGTCGGCGCGAGAGGAATAAGGAGGTAGGTGGTCACCTCGGGCTCGGAAGCTTGAGGGAAGTAGTGATCAAGCTCCTCTTTCTGGGCATCTTCCTCGTGCATGGCCTCGGTGTGGGGCGTGATTTGCTGCACCGGACGAGGCTTCAGCATCTCCCTTCGCTTCGCCTTCTTTGTCTCTGTGTTCTTCTTCGTCATAATTCTCGCTCTCTCATCCATCATCTTCACGTGTATATCTGCCTCCCAGAACGCGCGTCCAACCACGGGAACATTGTCTGCCAAGCTTTGGAAGATGGGTCGTCCAGTGGAGAAGTTCCGCGCAGTACCCAAGCCCACTTGAGTGACATTCCTGGGCACAGGGTGAGGACGAGGAAGCTGAGGCGAGTGTAGAGTCCGACCAATGGAGTAGCGAACAGGGAGTGACAGTCCTTGGTGGATGGTGCGCGCCTGGGTCGGAGGTGGGTACAGAGAGCGACCGACGGCGGGGATATGTGCGCCTCTGCCAAAGGTACCAGGGGTAGTCGATTGGGTTACAACGGTGCTAAGAAGCGAGCGGGCCCGTCTGAAGATGGTTTGTACGGTAGGCGAGGAAGGCTTGGCGGTCGCTCGAGCGACGAAAGCAGGTGTATGGATAGAGCGGCTTGGATGTGCATGGTTGTGGGACGCTGTACGGCCTGCCAAGAAGGCCCGCGTCCCGCTCGATGCCATCTGCATCGTTGCCGACGAGGTGGAGGTGAAGGTCAACGACGCGAGGAGCAGGTGGTGGTGATTGGCAAAGTGGAGAGGTCGCGAGGAGCAGGCGAGGAGCTCTTATAACGTCTGCATATGGATGTGCCGCGCTGCGTATGCTTCCGGCGCGAGGCCCCGCAAACTGCCGAGGGACGACGTCGACCGCAAGAATGGCTAAGAATGGTCGCTCCACTGGCAGCTTCGCATCCTTGGTTAGAGAAGGAGAGAGTGGTGTTTGAAAGAATGATAGCAGCTAGCTATCGACAAGATTCTACAGATCATTTACTGGGATTTGGGCGGGTGAGCAATGGTCTTTTTTTGAGAGCTCAGAAGATCAAACGCACCACGAACTCATAAGTATTCAAGCTCCCACTTGCATGGGCGAGATGTTGCACCAACGCACAAACGAGATAGACTCAGTGCGACACGCTCGCAGGAAGAACACCTAGAGACAAGGCTGAGTCGCCGAGCGATGGCTGGATTGGCTACGTGGTCACGAGACGCAGCAAAGACGCGACGCGTTTGTGTGCGCATGTTTATCTCCTTCTCCCACTGTACGACGTTGCGAGTCATGTTCATCCAAATCTCGCGTTCATGTCTTTCACAACTTCGTGTGAAACAGCTTGAGTCACCCTGGGCTCCAATCATCTCCGAATTTCTCTGGTGATGAGGATCCCACATTTTCACTCGTTTTCATGCCGCCAGACCCGCTGAGACTTGTGGACATCCAGGGTTCAGACCAATAGGTCGGTGTAGGCATTGCTGGACGAAGTCACCATAGGCCAGCTGGCACAGCGTTACAGCCGAACCGCTCTCGACGAAAAAGAGGCAAGTACTTATTACCTGCCAGTTACTCGCCGAGATGTCCACTCGTCATACGGATAAATCTTTTGATGGTCTAGATCACGATCGTAATATATCGCCCTTGTAGTCGCACCGTGGTTTACTTGCCGTAGGAGAACTGTATGTTGGTAACTTCAATAAGTACTACGATTCTCGAACGCAGGCGAGAATCCGGTCCTTGTCCCGGTCCGTTCACTGGCAGGCTCAGAGGTGAACGGTTTTTCGTACATCTGGCCCCTCAGAGTCACCAGGCCTCCAACACGCCGTGGACACACCACTATGTGTCCGGTGGTCTCGGAGCTTCCCACTATACTTATGTTCAGATCCCAAATCATGATGGCATATCGCAAAATATCGCCGCAGTGTGATTTTGACCAGGAAACGGAGGTGTATAAAGACATGCACTTCGTTTGAAGTCGCGCTCCTGGCTCAGCCTAGTTGCTCGCCATTCTTCTTCTCTATAGGTGCAGGCCGGTAAGTCTTCCGTAGCTGTTTCCGAGTCTGTATAGCTCACTCTTTCGTTTCACGTGCAACCCAGCCTTTCATCTTTTTCACATACCACTTCTTTACCGCACAACTCGTTCTCATCTCATCTCGCCGACATGCGCTTCCTCGTCATCTGCGCAATTGTTCTCGCCACTCTCGCGTCCACCACCAGCGTACTTGGTGCCCCGATCGCTAGTACCTCCCGCTCCCCAGGGCAGGACGTGCAAACCCCCCACCTCTCTCGTAGGACCTCCGGTGTTGCCGATGCTGTATTTGCACGTGATCCATCGGACTCGGATGGCCTTCGCCTTCGAGCACGCGATCCCCTTCATCAGTACACGTACACGCGTCGCGGCATGATGTGAGAGTTCTTTGTCCTGTTTGTTTTTAATGGAGCTCACCGTCAGTAACAGGGGCCCAGACAAGGGGAAGGGGGGATGGACGAAGCCGACCAACGCTGCAAGTGAAGGCTCCCAGTCTCAAGCTGGCAAGAAAGGCCGCACGCTACCCGACTATATGTATAAACCCTACAACCAGCTGACTGACAGAGAGAAGAGGTTGAGGTACCCCGACGAATACTCGCCTAATTCTGGAGCACACCATTACCCCGATGACGAGTAGCTTCCTGTCATGTCAAACTTGAAGGACATTGGTTAGAAATACTTCACGAACATTGCTTATGGCAGGTTTCTGGAAAATTATGAGCCCACAAGTAATGTCATTCATTGATGGTATTATGACTCCGGGGTTAAAACATGCATCTACAGTACGTAACTTCGTCGCGTGCCAGTCTCTGGACTCATGAGGAATGTGAGAGACCGCCATGACTGCTTTCGATGGCGGCCCGCGACACCGAATTCTTGGACGCGTTGCGTTTGTGTACGATAATTCACGAAATCAATCTTACAATTATTCAGAGCCATCCAATGCGTATCCTATCCTACATGTAATCATGCTACCGACGCTCATATTCGCGACAACAGTCAGTTGCTGGCAGGTATGTTCAAACCCCTCTGCACCGCTGGCCTGTTTTCAATCTTCTCCACCCAGGCCTTGACCTTCGGGAACTCGTCGAGCTCAATGCTAAGACGAGGACCCGAACGGACCCATCCCCACGCCTTGATATCAGCTATGCCGAATCCGTTGTCCAACAAGTACTCTCGGTTCTTCAACCGCGACTCTAACACGCCGTAGAGACGCTTCGTCTCGTCCGAGTAGCGTTTGATGCCATAGGGGATCTTCTCGGGGGCAGCGCGGATAAAGTGTCCGGCTTGGCCTTGCATGGGGCCGATACCGCCGTGGGCGAAGAAGAGCCATTGCAGCTCCTGGGAGTAGGCTTGGACGTCGTTGACATCGCGAGAGAAGACATGGTCCTTGTCGAATTGCTGAGAGAGGTAGAGTAGGATGGCGGAGGTCTCAAAGACAGGGAAGCCATTGTGAGTAATGGCGGGGATACGACCGTTGGGGTTGATCTGGTTTACAGCGTGTAAGTAATACTCGCGCGGCGTCGTCAAGATAGGATCTCACCTCGAGGAACCAGGGAGACTTGACTTGCAAGTGAACTTTGCCAATGTCGGCATCTCGGATGCTCAGCTTGATAGCTCTGAACACAAAGGTGCGTCAGTTGCAGCTTTTTAGCAAACTGGGATATCAACTCACTCATAGTCAGGAGCACCATACTTGTCCTTGAGCTCCTCGAGGTAGGCAGACACAACGATGCCGTTAGGAGTCGTTTCTGAGTAGAGGATGACAGGTTTGTTGCTAGTTGGAGCAGCCATTGTGAAGAACGACGATGAACTAGTTGATCGAGTAAATGTTGAGTTGGGCTGAAAAGGACGAGGAGCGGGATGGAGAGAAGGACTGGGTGAAGCAAAGTGGGCTTTATATACGGCGAGTCTCCTGGCCGCCCTGATTGCGAACATAGGACGCTTCGAGTTCTATGATAGTACCGATCGCCGCTGGGAGTTACTTAAGTATGACGCAGCACGAATTTGCTTATTCATCATATCCTACGCGTTACACTGCTGCCTAGAGTCGACCGCAGTACGTATGCACTCACCGCGTCTAGAGCTCTGGAGTCTGTCACTGTGCGAATCTCATAGCCAGCAGGGGATGATTGTACTTGATGCTTAAAGCACGCAATGCCCGGGGTCATGACTACACTGGTCCCTGAAGCTGAGTTGCGCTGCATAAGGCCGCGTAAGAACTCCAGCCATTCAATGCTGCCAGTGCCGATCTTCCTCCAACTCGGACTTTCCGAAATGGGATATGCTGATTACCAACTTATATCGACACTCACCTGCTCGCCCGTCTGTGCACGGAGAGTGTGCGATTCGAGTGCGATTATTGATCATGGCGCCTGGACCGATGACAACGTATACGCGTATCGCGCTTGCCAACATCTACTAGCTCGACGCAGGAAGAAACAAGGAGGGGGTTCATGTGAAGAAACCATCTTCCATCTTCCCAGTCGTCGACCTTCGTAGACTCGTGGTTAGCTCGTGGGTGACCAATCTTTGCCATCGCGAAATTGATGATCACAAAATCCGATCGAGGTCTGCGAGCGTTTCTTGATGTCAAACTCTGCCAAACATTTGCGAAAGCGCCGCAGTTACAGTAGCCGATGCTGCCCAAGTGCTGCCACTGTGCCAGCATGTTGCAGCTGTCCTCCAAGAAACTTTTCACACATCTCAATGGTATGTGGCTTTCTGTTATACTGGTTTGTGCCAAGGCCTCACAAGTGATTTCTTCAGCAAAACTTGTCTGAATCATGTACTTAGTCGCAGCATATCACCAGTCATTACTACCAAATTTCTCCAACTTAATCAAAGTACCGCTCCATACAATCCAGACAACACAGTCCTTGCTGAAACGAAGAAAACACATCATTATAGTGGAAGGACCACATCGATGATCGAGCAGCCTTTGTTCGACCTGGAGACTGGAGCTTTTGCCCTCGAAAAAACCGATAGCGTCTCCTTGATTCTCGATTCAGAGTAGAGGATGTGTCCGACCATTCGGGTTTCTCGAGCACTGGCTATCATCGCAAACTTGGCGATTATTACCCACTATGCGTCTTTCGTGAGACCAGATTTATTTGAACCGGGGTGTCTCAGTATCTCAAGCTGCCATGCGTTCTCACACGAGATCGCGCCATCCGTCAGAGTCAAAGGGACTTCGGAACTTCCATGAGTTGAGTTCTCTACCGTTCTCTGTCACCTATTCTCGCAGATGGTAGTCTACTAATCACGCAAATACCAGATGTCCCAGACGGTTTTATCTCCAGACTACTCAAAATCGTGACATTGCGATGTTCGAGCGATGGATTATTTGCTTTCGCATCAGTGATCACGCGCATGACTTCTGAAGCCATAAGCACCGTGTTACTGCTACCGATGCAAGGGTGGTTGGCCCCGCAACCTCAGGATTTCAATTCACACATCCACAGCCCCGGACCACACGCTGGGATAACCAACCTCCTGCACTGAATGTCCCTCCCGCACCAGTGGGTTGAGTCGTGTTGTGGATCATGGATATAGAGTGCACTACACATGGGGTACGGTGACCGCCTCTCTCAGCTCCTGCCTTCATCGCGATCTCGCATCGACAAGACAGTGAGTGTCCACTTCGCAATCGCGCTTCATGAGTATCGGACCCAAGTTGACCATTTGTATGTAGTATCTCAAGGATGCGACTATTCCTTGGCATGCTTCTTTTTCCTTTGGTGATGGGAAAACGTGGTGGGCAGGGTGGGGACGAAGAGGATGGGGATGCTCAGACCTCTGTGTCTGCTCCTGGCACGTCGTCCTTGGCAAGCAACAGCCCACCGTCTCCTACAAGCCCTTCTACGGTACCTTCACCTGCTCCAAGGCAAGTCCATCTATTGATAGCGAGCACTCCACGACGACTGACCGAAAAAAATCTACGTACTACAGTTCTTCCACCTTAGTCTTCGACCCGATTCACAATACGACGACATGCCAGAATACTACTCTTACTTGGCGGTTCTCTGGCACCCAGGACGTATCCTTGACCATCACTATCACAAATACGCCTGCGTCTCCAGGCAATTTAGGCATCAGCAATCCGATTGCGCTGGTCTCGCGCGTCCTGGGGAACGATATCTCCTCTCAAGCCCAGCAGATCGTTTGGAATGCGGTGGATATTCCTGCAGGGGTGTACCAGGCTGTGGCCTTCAATACCCAGCAAGTGGAGACTTCCCCGCCTATCGATACGCGTTCTGCATCGTTCTTTGTTCTCGCAGGCGATACGAGCTGCATGCAAGCCGCATCGTCGGCCTCAAATTCACCCCCAAGCGCCCCTGCGACTTCATTACCAGTTTCCACCCCTGCCGTTCCTACCCCGACAGACGGTGATGGAAGTCCCGCATCTGACACAGCGGATACTCAGTCCAAGGCTCTGAGCCCAGCAGCCTTGGCTGGCACCATCGTGGGCGTCGTAGCAGGGGTCGTGCTGCTCTTGCTTGCCTTCACATTCCCCCAGCTCCTCCGACGCACGCTTCCCACTCGGCCCTCCAGGGGAAGGAGACCTGGAGGCCCATATATGCTCTTCTGAATCTTTCTCACACGTTGACCGTGTTCCTCTCTTGTTCTGCTTGATTCTTCATCTTGATGTACACGGACTATGACAATGGACGCTTTCTATACAAAACTAGGGTATCATTTACAGCTACAACTTGTTTGAGAGACTGAAACTTTGACTTGGAATGTTCTACGATAAAGGGTCCCGACGAGAATCAACGAGAAAGAGAATGTAGGTGCGTGGGTTGAGAATGCGAAGTGAATAAACTTAAGCGATAGCTGAAAATCAAACGAAATGAAAGAGGGGTGTGGGCGTGGTGCTATCTCATCACCGACCGAGAGAGCCAATGAAGGACGAGACGTCAAGGGACTGGTATTCGTCTTCTGGCGGGAGGTCTTCTAGCCCGCGCAGAACATTCTTCTGAGCGGGTGTAGCAGCGGCGTCGTGCTCTTTCTTTTTGGACGCGGCAGCGGCATCTTCTTCCTCGCTTGTCCGTCTGAAGAGGTCTAGAACAAGGTCGGTGTCCATGGAGGAGAGTCCGGAGTTCTGCTGAGTAACCACAGAGTTGGCGATGTTGAGCTTGAATCGCTGCAGCCTGTGGAAGAAGGCAATGAGCAATGAGAATGAAGAGAGTTCGGTGTGAGGTACATACCCCATGATCTTCTCCTCCAAGGTCCCCTTGGTGATGAGACGGTAGACGTTGACGACCTTCTTCTGTCCTATACGATGCGCACGGTCCATCGCCTGCAGATCTTTCATGGGGTTCCAGTCGTGTTCCACAAAGATAACAGTATCCGCTCCCGTCAATGTCAGGCCCAGTCCTCCAACATGTGTCGTCAGAAGGAGACAATCAATACTGGGATCTGAATTGAACGTTTGGACAATGGCGTGACGCTTGTTGGCGTCGGTGCCACCATCCAAACGCATGTAGGTCACGGAAGGCATGTGTTGCTTGAAGAGGTCGGTCTCGATGATATCGAGCATCTGCTTCATCTGACAGAAGATCAGGACACGGTGTTGAGAGAAGGCTCCGGTGGATGAAGGCTCTGCGTCGGCGAGTTCACTCCTTGACTCGACGGTCAACCCAGGAGAGACACCGATGCCGCAGTCGCTAAGTAGTTGCCTGTGAGACGAGATATGAGCGGCAAGACATGAGATATTAACGGAAAGGCACATACCGGAGAGCGAGTATCTTGGGAGCGTGTTGAATGTCGCTCAAGTTGGCGTCTGAATGATACCCAGCCTTGACAAATGCCTCCTGAGTGGCCACCTTGTCGTCTTTGAGCACGAGCGCGGGATGGTTGCAAAGCTTGCGTAGGTACTGTAGAGATTGGAAGACATGTTGTTGCTGCGGTGACTTCTGCTCCTTGTCCGTTCGAACAGCATCCTCCGCTTCGGCATGTGCTCGAGATCTGGAGAAGTCGTCGTACATCTGCTTCTGAAGGTCGGAGAGCTCGCAGTAATAGTCTTGAATGATCTTAGGTGGCAGATCGTTCAAGACGTCTTCTTTCAACCGGCGCAGTAGGAACGGTAAGACCTGTTTATGCAGAGCTTCCAACGCAAGAGCAGCTGTACAAGATGCAATTAGCATCAGATAAATGAGAGCGGGAGGGCTTCTTACCTGCTTCGCCGTTCTTTGCCTTACCGTCGCGGTTGGACAAAATCGGTTTACTGAAGCGCTCGTTGAACTGTCCTTCGCTACCCAAGAATCCAGGCATCAAGAAGTCGAATAGGCTCCACAGCTCCAGTACGTTATTCTGTATCGGTGTACCGGATAGGATCAGGCGATGTTGAGCTCGAATGTTCTTGACGGCCTTTGTTAACTTGGTCTTCGCGTTCTTGATGATGTGGCCTTCGTCAAGGATGCAATAGTGCCAATGCATATCCTGTAGGCTGGTGATGTCGTTGCGCACCACCTCGTACGAAGTGACTACGATGTCGTATGCCTTGAGCTTCGGTAGGATCCTGCACCGTTCTCTAGAATTGCCGGTGTACATAATCGGACGCAAGTTGTTGGTGTACTTGAGGATCTCGTAATACCAGTGACCAGTGAGTGTCGGAGGGCAGACGATCAATGACGGTAAGTGTTTGGAATCGGGTGACTTCGTTTCCTTGTAGCGCTTGGCTCGTTCGGAGTGCTTGCTAGCAAGGATACAGATCGACTGCAAGGTTTTTCCGAGACCCATATCTGTGGAACGCTCTCAGTCGAGGCTCTCACACAATCTTAAAATAGCTCACCGTCACAGAGAATACCGTGAAGCTGGTACTTGGCCAGGAACGCAAGCCAGTTTACACCTTCCTGCTGGTATTTCCGCAGCTCTGCATTGATCGTGACTGGAATCTCATAGGTCTGAACCTTACTGCCATCTAGCAGCTGCGTGAGGAACTGTCGTTCCTCTTCCCGACGTTTGAGAAGGTCTTCGGAAAAGCCTGGTGGGTCGGGAAGACCAGCCTATCCTTTTATCAGTACAAGAACTTGAAATCTATAAGTCACCCTACCTCAAGTGGGACCATCTTGACGAGAGATGCGAACGTGTTGGTAGCAGTCGAACGAATGTCGTCGTTCTGATCACTCATTCGGCCCAGGACGGGAACAATGAGGAAGATGATATATGGAAGGGCCTTCAGATCTAGTTCTTGAACGATATCTATGGTTTCATGAGTCACAGCCAAGAACGACAAATTTGTAGAACGTACGGTACACGAGCTCTGTTGCACCCTGTCGATTTGATAGGTTAGTAGCGTCGCCGAAGTACGGAATGATTTGCTCGATAACGAAGCGCATGGCGTCGACTGTGATGGTGCTCGAAACGGTGGCGAAACAGCGAGCTGCGCACTGTCTGATGATGGCGAAGCGACTGCGAAGAGCGAGAGCAATCATCGGGAACAGCTCGTTCAGCTTTGGCCACAGTTCTTCGTGAAACGTGGGAATGACCGCCTTGAGGACGCTCAGCGAGTCAATGACGTCCTGGCCATACTGCTTTTCGATCAAGCTGTCCATCTTAGTCGGCGAGTCTAGAACGATACATCAGAAAACGAAGTGCATGCAAGTATATGACGACCGACCTCCCATACATGCACTGAGCAAACCGCCGGCCATGGATTGCCACATACGCGGGATGACATCCAGCAAACGGGGACCAAACTTTCGTGAAAGCTCAACGAAGGCTTGACCAGCGCCTCGCCGCGATAGACGTGCCTTAGCAGCATCTTCAGGACTGGTTGTTGTCGCATCCTTCCCGTTCGTCGCTGTAGATTGTGATTTCGAGAAAGACAGGATACCCTCAAGAAGCTTCTTGTACGAGATGAATGTTGGAGTCTGGTCGACATCCTGGCACAAGAACGTGCATAGATTCTTCACAATCTTGTCTGGCGGCTGAGAGAGGTTGCGATCGACGCAGAACTCGGTGAATGCTGCGACAGCAACAGCTGAACGAGTTTGAAGGTGTACGTCTTCCTCGCTCTTCGAAGAGATGTCAAAATCAGGGTGGTAGGGCTTTCAATGCGATAATGCGTACCTTGATTCCGTTCATGATACCCTTGACAATAGGGCTGACTTTCTCTGGCGTTGCCTTCAAAGCAACGAACGCTGCGGCGAATGCGGCAGATACCCGGATGTCATACTGAGCCTTGATATCGACATAACGCTCAATGCTACCAACGACCTTAATACGCTTGTCCTTGATGATGGCCAGTTCGCGTTTCTTGGTCCTCCCCAAGCTGTCTTTGAGCTTCGTAAACATGTCTCCAACCGCGGCCTCAGCAGTTTCGAGGGTGAAGCATCCTTCCTTGGTGCCAGTAACGTCTACTTCAGTGCCAAGGGACGGAATGGACGTGTGCGGGAGCTTGCAATCGTAGGCAAAGGATTGCAAGAGATTGTAGCATTCGCCGTGGATGCGAGCAAGTGTGTACGCCTGCTCGTGGTACGCAGCTGGAGGATCGTTCTGAAGGAACTCAAGAGTCTTGGTACTGAGGTCATGCGCCAGGGGCGAAAAGTCGATGAGTAGACGTTTTTCGTCCGGCAACGTTATACTGACGCCCTGCGCCCATTCTTCCGTAATGATTGCCGCAAGGAATTTCTGGAGCATGCTCGAGGACTCGATGTAGTGCATAAGAATAGGACGGAACATGTCTTCCAGAGACTAGAGCATATCTGTGAGTTGCTATGCGCCACACGAAGAAAGAGACACGTACAGCTGTTGGCCAGACTGCCACAATGTTTGCCAGCGCCGTTGCGGCGGCGACTCTAGCGCGCAGAACGATCTCCATTGGAACGAGGGCTAAATCTTGCGCAAGCATGTTCTTGTCCACGTTGTGGCGCTCGGGCGTATCTTGTCCCCCAGCGGAGACCAACGGGTCATAGAAAGTTGCAGTATCCAAAGGCATACCCAACGGCATCATCAGCACAGCGTACCACTCAAGCTGCACCTGCTGCGCCAGCATGGTCTCCATCCAACCGGCAGACGCACGAAGGATGGACAGTACCAATCGCCACGCGGATAAAGTAGATTCACGGATGTCGGTGCGTTCTTCGACAACCAGATTTTGGAAGAGAAGACGCATGAACGGTAGAGAGATCCAGTCTTTGGGGAGAGAGGCGACAGACATAAAGGAGTGGAGGGTCTTGACCACAGCAAGACGGACGTTCGAAATAGTGTGGCGAAAGAAAGGGAAGAGGGTCGGAGCGAGCTTAGAAAGCGGTTGTCTGAAGACGAAGGTAAGAATGAAACTCGGTAGCAAACAAGGATAATGACGCACGAGACGGACTCGTCCGCAATGATGTTGATGACTCTGTCGTATGCAACGAGTTTTCCAAGAAGATCCATGACAGCGCCGACGCTGGAACTGAGATCATCCTTCATGTCGCTCAAGCAGCTCCAGAGCACTGCCAAGACACGCGGAAGCTCATCAGGAAGCTGCGAAACAAGGTGCTCTGCTACGGGCAGCAAACATGTCGCCGCTACTGAGCGGACGTCGTCGTCACGATCACCCAGTCTAGAAAGATCAACGAGGAAGATCGTCAATGTCTATTGCAACTCGCCCATAGATGTCACTTACCCTAGTACTGCGGCATCCACAACGCCTTTCAGCACTTCTCGACCATCTTGTACGATTGTTTGATCCGGAGATTCAATCGTCTTGGACTCGACGAGGTCTGCGCGGACAGCAACCTCGTACTTGATACCTAGAAGACCAGCGTGTCTGACTTCCCAAACGTGACCTACATCCAATTTGGGAGCCTGCGGCCGAGCAACGGACGGCTTCTGGACGACAGTGAAGTCCTGGCGAATCATTTGGAGTAGGATCGAATGAACGTGTAGAATGGATCGCTTCGGCATGTGCAGAAGAAGTGACGCTAAGGTTTGAGACACTGTCTCGCGAACAGGAGCGACGACCTTCGGGAAATTTAGCGACGAACTGACAACACGAAAAGAAAGATTATGATTCACCTGGTCTGACACAAAGTCACCGAATCTGTCTAAGACAAAGATGTAGAGGAACTTCACGGCGAAGTCGTTGCACCATTTCTCGTGTGCAATCTCGTTGTCTTCCCAAGAGAGGCTAGCTGTGATGCAAAATGAGCCGAAGGACCTACATAGATTGAGAAGCGACGTACTGCGCATGCCTCCACACTTTCCCTGAAGCTTAAGAAGCTCACGGAGAGCCATGGCGGCGCCATGCCTTACTTCCCATGCTAGACTGAATAGATCGACCTCCAAAATCTTAGCCAAACCATCCCACACCCAGCACCCAGGCTGAACCTCAAGTGCTTTCGACTGCTTCTCCGCCTTGGGAACAACAGCCCCACCCTTCGAAGGATCGACGACCACCTTGTCAGATGTTACCTCACTGGGAGATTTCGGAGTATCTGCTCGCTTGATCGAACGCACTGGCTCCTCTTGGCCAACTAACCGAGCCCTGAAATCAGACGGTATCAGACATCTGACATGAATAAGTAAAGGTAGAGACGGTCAGATAACTTACTTGTTGCCTTGACCAACCGGCATCGGAGTGTACTTGGTATTCATCCCTTGTGGAGGAGGCGGCGCAGCAACAAATGCACTGTTGCCTGCTTTGCGTTTGCGCTTCAGCCGATTGCGTTCGCGAGCTGAAAGTGCGCTCAAGTCGTCGGAAGTACCGTTTGAGGGTCCTGGTGTAGGAGAGCTGGACTTTGACGGTGGAGGCATAGGCGAGTCTCGAGCCTCTAACTTGACTGGTTCGGTGGGGCTAATGGGCATGCTAGCTTCACGAGCGATGCCGTTGGTGGCATGTATTCCGTTCGACCCGTTCTCCATCTCTGCATCTCCTTCTTCGTCTGCTGCGAGTTCCTTCTCAATGTCCATATCATCAGCGGCACCAACGCTTTCTAGGAAGTCCAGACCAAGCCTTCCCATCGCCTCTTTGCGAGCTTTCTTGACTTCGGAAGAGCTTCCAAGGATTCCAGTGGGCTTAGTGAACTCTTTCCCCGAGGAAGCAAGAAGTAGAGTTCCTTTCTCCATGAGCTCTCGAACGCTGAACGTTGGAAAGTCTGGCGCAGACCGTGTGGGGGCTTCTGCTGGTATTTTCCCCTCGCATTCTGGATATGGGTGCCAGACGGGGACGAGAGTAAAGATCTGGGATAGAGCTACGGACGCGGCGGAGCGAGTGTCGTGTGATTTAGAATGAAGGTAAGGTAAAATCTGGAGGGAACATTAGTGAATTAAGAGCTATAGTAGGAGCAATATGAATGCGTACTCGAGCGACGACTGCCATTAGTTCCGACCATGCAGCTGGATCGCCGACACCAACATGCTGACGGGGAGATTTAACGTCTTCTTCGACTATAGCGACATCGCTGATTACACTTTTGGCTGCTAACTGAGCTAATTGCTTTGCTGCTGTAGTCCTCACAGAGGTGGAAGAACCGGTGTCCAGCAGGAGGAGGAGCCGGTCCAACCTACGAAATCAAGGAAGAATTTAGCGCGTACAACAGCAATTTCCTGAACGGGCGACCACTGACCTCGAGGTCATCACGTAAGGAGGATTAGGCGGAAGTTAGCGCCTCGTGCTGTTCTCTGGCAGGAATCCGGGGGCGTTCTCACGGTAGACTCCAGACGGGGAGGACCTTTTATCATTCTTGTCCGATGTGACTAAAATTTGGCGCTGTCACCCGTGACGTGGCTAATTCTCTTGATGTGACTCTCGGCCCTTTGATTCGAATAGGAACAGCGGAGCGAAGGAAAGAAACCTATGTCTCAAATACTCATAAGCTGCCGATTGTGTCACTGAAGAGGACTGTGAGGACGTCGAAAATTTGTGTCGTGTGTGTGCAAATAAAAGAGCGAAGCTCGGTCGAGCCGGAGCCGCGGCATTATTCATAGAACCGGCCGATCATCACAGTCACAGTCACAGATCATCGTCGCGTGCGAGGGACCCCTGCGAGCCCTTCTTTGCAGTACGTTGGAAGTTAGCGAAGATGCGAACGGAAATGTGGACGAGCATCTGTTCTCAAACAAGTTATGTATGTGTGCATCTCTGTCGTCCGATGAGATACTGTAGTCTATTCCATCGAGAAGACACGAACATCTGTACAGCGTACAAATTACGCAAATTGCGTGAAGCGTCGGCCTGAAGACGTCCAGTCTCTCCACATTTTTCTCATTCTTCACTTACATATGCGCGGAGCTCTCGATACAAGTATATCGTCGGAACGTTTCAGACCGACTAATGGTGAGACGACTATACATAATTGAGCAGCCTTGAAAGACTGAGCAAGTGTTTTCATGTGGCTCCAGCCTCTGCCCTGAGTGCCACAGTGAACGCAGAGGTAATCGGGGTCCTATCAAAGTCAAAGCACATCTCGATCGCGATCTTCAACTGTCTGGGTGTCACTTTCGCTTCCTGCGCTCATCTCGAGCGCGATATCACCACTGCTCGCGAATACTGCAAAGAGAGTGGTTCACACCGCTCTCGGAAGAGGTGAGTAAGATGATATGTTCTCTCTCAAGTGCTCACTCGCCCTGACGAACGCGCAAGTCATCAAGTTTTGTGTTGACTTCTTCTCACAAAGTCACACCAAGGTAAATATGACGCGGGTCACAAGGCGCGCACGCTCGTCTGCTACGTAGTGCTCTATCATATCCCTCATGCACTGACCCAGAGAAACTGCACGCCAATGGAACATGGTCTTTCTTTGAGTTCATTCCTTGCGGAATGGGTTCGACCCACCTCAAAGGAGCTCGTCAGCCAGCTGCAAGACAGCTCAGACTCCTTGACGAGAGGTATGTTGTTCGACCGTCTATCACTCGGAGCTTTTACGTACGTCATATAGATCTGCTAGGATGCGGAACGGAAGTAGTTGACCAACTCCGAAGAGCCGCACAAGAAGTGGTGTCAGGGCAAAGAGATCAGGCTTGTGAGAAGCTGGATGCCCTCGCTCGGTCTGCGTACACACACTTGTCTGCTTCGAAAGGAGCATCGTGTTGGAGGAGGTTGTACACCGAGAGCATGCTGTTCCAGTCTCTGGCTGACCTTACGGAAGCGGTCGACGCTGAGACAGCACGAGCATGCATTGCACACCTCGATCATGCTATTATCACTGCGGGACCGTGTGGGGAAGGTCGCCTCGAGCTGGTACTCAACCTAATCAAGGAGGTTCAGACTAGGTACCTGCAAGAACCACCCAAAGCGTACCCGTTATACCAGCGTCAGCGGTCAAACTATTCTCCACCGCAGTCTCCTGCCACTGTCCCGCGACTGAGCAGTCCGCCATCTTTCACTGCTTTCATCTCCACACACTGTCAAGCGCCCTTCGTCATCTCGGGATATGCAGAAGACTGGCCAGCGAGACGAACCTGGCACAACATGCAGTACATGCGGAGCGTCGCTGGCCCTGGACGTGTTGTTCCCGTGGAGGTGGGCAGTGACTACCGCGCCACGGACTGGACACAGCGTATCATGAGCTGGGATACGTTCTTGGAAGCGATTAGACGAAATGGCGCGGATGAGGTCTTGTATCTCGCGCAGCATGACTTGTTCAAGCAATTTCCAGCACTGAGAGATGATGTAGTTGTTCCAGACTACGTCTACGCTTCGTTACCCTCTCCGAATGATTTCCCGGGATACAAGTCTCCCAGAAATGACGACCAGCTAGTGATGAACGCTTGGCTGGGTCCAATGGGTACAATATCACCCGCTCATACGGTAGGTGTTATCGTATGTGATATCACGACCAGTAGGGCAGTGCGCTGATGCAGCATGTTGTCAGGATCCATTTTACAACTTCTATGGTACGCTATCTTCTTCATCATTTATGCACATACTGACATTCCATGTAGCCCAGATTGTCGGACGTAAAACGATATGGCTCGCCCCACCGTCCGCAACACCTCACATGTATCCCTACCCACCACCAGACACATCTGCGACAGAGCAAGCGCACCATCCGGCCGCCAACAACACCGACCCATCGATGAGCAATACCTCTCGAGTAGACGTGTTTCGTACTTCGGGAGAGAACGAGCAATTTCCGGACTTCTGGGATCATGCCGTCCCACAATCGATGTGGGTGACGTTGGAGCCAGGCGATTTGCTGTTCTTCCCACCTGGATGGTGGCATGCTATGAGGAGCGAAGAAATGAGCTGCTCTGTATCGATGTGGTTCTAGTGTACCGATACGAAATGAAAGTACTCTACACTTGCTAAATCATTTACTGTTTGTAGCGGTAGGCGCTCATTGCGCGCCATACTAATCGCGCCGCCGGGGTCCGGCAACACCTTCCTTCGTACTTTCACCTTCCCTGAAGTTCACCTCAATCTAAACGCAATCTCTCTTTCTCTCTACTACTCTATGTGCGCTTTGTTCGCTCCATGAATATTTACCTCACCAGAGGCGCACAAGCTGAAGCATGACGACCACTCCAACTCCAAGGACGCGGCCCACTGCGAAGGAGATCAAGTCGGTCTTCTGCTAATTTCAGTATAGCATTGTGCGAGACATTCATCTTGCTTTTTCTTTTCGCTCTTGTCCTATTGGGACGGTTCTCGCACCTCCTCAACCCTAATACAGGGATGCATATGATCATCTCTTTCGCTCAAACGCTACTTTGTCGAAGATCAAGGATAGGGCGCTGGGTGGGAGGTTGTTCGCTACTGCGGATGAGAACAGGCCAGGTGTAGTGGGGAGGAGTATGGCGTGGAAGGTGTGTGTATAGCGTCTTGGCTTGCTATCATATATTGAACCCATGTCCTCAGCTCTTTCTCTTACCTGTTGAGCCCTTACAATCGGCCGTCCAGGCGATCGCTACCGCGCCGCTGCAGGTGCTATTGACAAGTCGTGTAGAGTTCAAGAAGGCTCTTCTGGAACGCATGAAAGCACCGGATGGAAGTTACGAAGATGGATTGATCATACCCGGAACGGATGAATCTCCACCGCGGTCGCAGCGGGCTGCTACCAACCTGGATAGGAACAATCCTTTGAGTCTGCACGATGAGGTACGTACACTAGATTGTTCATTGAGAAAGGCCAACAGTGCTGAGCTTGCGTTAGAACCCCTGGACGGAGTGGTTCGCATCTATGGAACTTCGAAAGACCATTCTCCAGGACGTAGAACGGACGTGAGTGCTATCCTATTTCTCGTCACCACGGCGGTGATCCGACATGTATCTAGTTTCCCAGATATAGGCTACTTCAGAGACCAAGATATACAAAATCACCTCACAAATATTCTTTTCGTATACTCCTCCGCTCACCCGGACATTGGGTACCGCCAAGGCATGCACGAACTCCTCGCATGTCTCTACTACGCGCTCGACTACGACTCAATACCATCGTCCACCACTGAGATGGACGACACGGCGGTGAAGGAGTTCTGTGCGCGATCATGGGTTGCAGCGGATGCATGGACGCTGTTTTCTGCGGTCATGCGTGGGATTGATCGGTGGTACGAGTGGCAGGAACCGAAGAACGCTTCGGCGGCAGCGGCAGAGAAGTCGCCGTTGGCGTCGCATGTGCAGCTGAACCTGGCTGGCAGTGGAGAGGGCGCGGCTGGAATGAAGCCTTTCGTTGCGCCGATTGTGCAGGCGTGCAATCGAATACAGTCAGTGCTGCTCAAATCGGTGGACCCAGAGCTATGGAAGAAGTTGCAGAGTGCGGGTATCGAACCTCAAATTTACGGCATGTGCGTATTTCGATGTTTTATACTTTTTTCGCATTCTGAACAACGTCGTACAGTCGGTGGCTCAGACTTCTGTTCACTCGGGAGTTCAACATGCCAGATGCAATGCTTCTCTGGGATGCGCTCTTTGCATGCGACCCTAGCTTCGACTTGACGGAGTGGATCTGTGTGGCTATGCTACTCAGAATTCGCAATCAACGTGAGCTGGCGTTCTGACTACGTCGCTGAGTTATCTACTCACACTACAAATCTAGTGATTCCGTCCGACTACAGCGCCCAACTCACATACCTCCTACGATACCCAACGTCATCTCCGCCCTCGACTCCGAGTTCAAACGACTCGCCAATCAACCCATGTACATTGCTCATCCGCCAGGCCCTGACACTGCAGATGTCTCCCACTCCGACTACTGGAGTGTCAATCATATACGAGAACCGCAACCTCTTAGACGTTCCAGTAGAAGTACCCCAACCGCCGCCACCTCCTGTGCGAAGAAGACCTCCGTTGGGCCAAAGAGCTTCTTCGTCCGACACACATTTACCTCCTCGAATGAACGCAGAGGCGAGCGGCTCGAGGTCGTACAATGGCCATACGAGGCAGGGTTCCGCTGGAATGGGGTTGCCAGAGATGATTGCCAGAGGATTACTCGAACGTGGTGAAAGTTTAGGCATCAACAAGACGGTCATGAACGCAGTGTCGGAGCTCAAAGTAAGTCTATGCTGAACGTCCGCCTTTAACTCTGTACTAATGGGCGTTTCATAGCGTAATCTTCCTGACTTGGCATCCTCCCTTGCTCGTCTTCCTAGCACGCCAGGTTCCTCGTATGCTGCATATCCGCTGACGGACGAAAGGGTCCCAGCGGAGCGACCTCCATGGGAACCCCGGACCAGGTTCGAGATGGAGAAAGACGTAGCAGACCTGCGTACGATGCAGAAACGTTTGGGCGACTCTGTCGCATGGATCGTGGACACGCTCTTGCTGGATGAGGGCGAAAGTAGCAAGTCCGAAGACGAGACGAAGACGATCCAAGGTCGCAAGCGAGAAGCTTTGGAGTCTTTGTCGTATGTTCGAGATGTTCTCCAAGGCGGTCTAAGTCTTTCTGAGCTGGACGAGGACCGTCTATCGAACGAAGAAGAGGCAACGAAACGCAAGCGGGGCATAACTGTGGAACCAGAGCGGGCGAAATCACCAACACACATGCCTGTCCAAGAGCGACTTCGATATTCACCCCTTCCCGCACCTCAGCCAGCCATGCCATCTGCACCGCCCAAGGCTGCATCCGCAGCAGACGAGAACACGCCTACTTCTGCTGGTTGGCGAGCAGCTACAGGCGGCTTTTTCCCTACGCCTCCGCTGTCAGCTGGGGTAACCTCATCTTCGCGACCACCGATTCAAGTACCTCGCCCACTGCTATCCGCATCGTCCATAGTACCCTCTCCCACTCCGTCGACCAAGTCAACCGTCCTCACACCCAACACGAGCACGAACGCGGTTCCATTAGCCCCATGGATACGGACATCGTCACATTTCTCGTCCGAGAGCTCGCCATTTGCGACGATGCCCAGGCTGCCTCCGAAGACATCGAGCACGTTCCGTCCAAGTGTTACTACCGGTCGTGTGCCGAGTGGGGGAGGCGAGGCGTCCGTGCAAACGCCGCCGCCGCCCAATACGGACTCACGCGATCAAACTCCGCGGGTAGTACAGAGTGATCCACTCGGTGTACTGCGGTGAGTGGTAAGCATTTGGTTTCCTTGGATGAAGGTCTGCGCTTGTGCCATCCTTAACTTATTGGTAGTCTTCGAGGATGATGTAGGATATACCGTCGTGTACTGCTAGCTGTGATAGAATTCTGTATGTTTTCTGCAATATCTTCGGATCTTCGAGATGAGTCTGCACTGCCCACGACTACGTCGGCCGTTCGCACCTCACATACTTCGCGGAATAGCTGCATCCAAGCTGCATCTGTCCAAAGTGATGCCTTTGGGAACCCATAACCGGCAGCAGGCCCGGGAGAAACCGGACGATCCCGCGGGCAGGTGATTTTCGGAGGACAATTCCGGGCCTCTGATTGGCTGGAACGGGCCTGGCCAACAGAGCGTCGGCTTTTGTCGGTCCTCGCCGTCCGGGCGGCTGCTCTTCTCCAGAAAAGCGTACTCCCCCGCTCGCCGCCGTGGACATCATTCCCAACAACGACCATGCTCAGAAAGTCGATCCCCAAAGCCCTCAAGTCGGCACAGAAGTCGTTCTCCACGTCGGCCCCTGCACGCCGAGTTGTCGCGACCAACCCTGTCAAGGCGGAAGAGGTCCCGGTACGTCGTACTTTTGTTGCGACGTGCGCAACGTCATTCTATGTTCTGCACTGACCTTTGCCCATTCTGTCGGTTTGTATAGTCATGGTCGTCCGGAAAATACCCCCTCATTGAGCATGAGTACGATGCTATCGTTGTGTGAGTGAACTACCTGCCTTTGAAGGAAGAGCAGAAAACCGAACTGACGCTCCCCCCAACTGGATCAGTGGTGCTGGAGGTGCTGGTTTACGCGCTGCATTTGGTCTCGCTGAGGCCGGATTCAACACTGCGTGTATCACGAAGCTGTTCCCAACTCGAAGTCATACTGTCGCTGCTCAGGTACGTTGTTGTCCTCACGTGCTTGGTCAATTTGCTTAGAGTTGTGATGCTATAGGGAGGTATCAATGCTGCACTCGGGGTACGTTTGGAAGCGGTGAAAAGAATGTGATCGAGACTGAGGTATCGTCTACAGAACATGACAGAGGACGATTGGAGATGGCATATGTACGACACGGTGCGTACGACTTATTTTATCCAACGTGCATATACTGACGAATGACTTACAGGTCAAAGGTTCCGACTGGCTTGGAGACCAAGACGCTATCCATTATATGTGCCGTGAAGCCCCTCGTACTGTTATCGAGGTACGCTCTCCCCCATTGTCATTGTGCCGTGTTGGAGTTTGACCATCCCGGATCAGCTTGAGCACTTCGGTGTGCCATTCTCAAGAACAAAGGAGGGCAAGATCTACCAGCGTGCCTTTGGTGGTCAATCACTGAAGTTCGGGAAGGGTGGTCAGGCCTACCGTTGCGCTGCAGCGGCAGATCGTACAGGACACGCGCTTCTGCACACACTCTATGGCCAATCCCTCCGACACAACACAAACTTCTTCATTGAATACTTTGCCTTGGACTTGATCATGCAGGACGGCGAATGTGTTGGTGTCATCGCTCTCAACATGGAAGACGGTACTCTCCACCGTTTCCGCTCACACAAGACCGTTCTGGCTACTGGCGGGTACGGACGAGCGTACTTCTCCTGCACGTCTGCGCACACTTGCTCGGGAGACGGTAACGCTATGGTTGCTCGTGCTGGTCTCCCTCTGCAAGATTCGGAGTTCGTTCAATTCCACCCGACGGGTATTTACGGTGCAGGATGTCTGATCACTGAGGGTGCGTTTTTCGTTTTTCGTAATGCAAGAACCCTCAGACTGACCTTCTCCCCGCAGGTGCCCGTGGTGAGGGAGGATACCTCTTGAACGCTCAGGGTGAGCGTTTCATGGAACGCTACGCGCCCACTGCGAAGGATCTGGCCTCTCGCGACGTCGTCTCCCGTAGTATGACCATCGAAATCCGCGAGGGACGCGGTGTTGGCCCCGACAAGGAGCACATGCTCTTGCAGCTCAGCCATTTGCCACCTGAGGTCCTCCACGAGCGCCTTCCTGGTATTTCTGAGACCGCTGCTATCTTCTCTGGCGTCGATGTCACGAAGGAACCCATCCCTGTATTGCCCACCGTCCACTACAATATGGGTGGTATCCCTACCAAGTACACCGGTGAAGTCATCACCATTGACGAGGTAAGTCATTCAACACCTATTGCATTTGCGAGTCTTACGCGATCGTCTTCAGACTGGCAAAGATAAGGTAGTCCCCGGTCTGTATGCTGCTGGCGAGGCTGCCTGTGTATCCGTCCACGGTGCTAACCGTCTCGGAGCCAACTCTCTCCTCGATATTGTCGTTTTCGGTCGTGCTGCCGCCCACCATATCAAGGAGACTTTGACTCCTGGAAAGGCTCACAAAGCGATCCCCGAGGAGGCTGGTATGGAGAGCATTGAGTTCTTGGACAAGATTAGGTGAGTCTTTGTGCCACCTATGACTGATGCTGTTTGCTGATACATCGCACAGGAACTCCGATGGTGCTCTTCCTACCGCTAAGATCAGGCTGGACATGCAGAAGGCCATGCAGGCCGATGCTGCCGTCTTCCGGTAAGTTGTATTCGCCATGTATTCATCCTCTTCTGACTTCACGCGTCCATTATAGCACTCAAGAGACCCTCGACGAGGGTGTCCAGAAGATCCGCCAAATCTACAAGAGCTACGATCAAGTCGGCATCAAGGACAGGAGCATGATCTGGAACTCGTGAGCCTCTTCTCTCCTCTCATATAGTATGCCATGTTGATGCCGCCATATTAGTGATCTGATCGAGACATTGGAGCTTCGCAACCTTCTCCAGTGCGCCACCCAGACCATCACCGCTGCCGCCGCTCGAAAGGAGTCTCGTGGCGCTCACGCCCGCGAAGATTTCCCTGAAGTACGTGTTCTTTCATAATTTCCCCTTCAATTGGCCGCTCATGGTTTGATGCTTGTTAGCGTGACGACAAGGACTGGATGAAGCACACTTTGACGTGGCAGCATGACGCCAACTCGCCAGAAGTCGACATCAAGTACCGTGGCGTAATCAGCAACACCCTTGACGAGAACGAGTGCAAGGCTGTCCCACCATTCAAGCGTGTCTACTAGACTGTTTCTGTGGGGAGATATCCGCTTTCAGTTGTCTTGGCCTGTCAATAATTCAATTGCAATTTCGTCACGGATAGTTTGTTGATCGTAAGCGCCCTCTTCGTCGTTTCCTCAAGTTTTAGCAGAACACCTTCACCGAGCGAAGTTTTGAGCCGTTTACCTTATTGTTCCTTCACTGCTGTTCTCTTCGCTGCCCTCATGCATCCTTTGTTGTCCTGTAGGTCGGAGATAATACATCGACATGAAATCTTGTGGAAAACTTGCCTCTGTATGTGTTAGTGACGTCTCGGTCCGGTACAGACCGTTCGGTTGTCACCGTTGGAGATGACAAGTGGCCGAAACTGTTTCGGTGTAAGCAAGATACGTGACGATCGACGATCGAGACGGGCGTATCATGGTACTTGACATGAATGCACCTGCCCGTCACCGTCTCGTAAGTGCACTGCAGCTGACCACTGTTCTTGGGACGTTTGGGATGCTTCTTTGGAGATTTCAGCTTGTGGCCGTGGAGTGCTTCTGATTCTGACAAGCAACCGGCTGGCTAGATCTTGAGACGGCGGCAGGAAGAAGAGGTGTTTCTATAAGAGCGTGTGCGTCAGTTTTATTTGGAATGATCCTTATAGTCAGCACAACTGCACATATTGTTTCCAGCTCATCCCACGGGTGTTTGGTCCCAGCAGCGCACCGCTCGTCCTCCGAACCGGTAAAGGCTACACGCCCTACATTTCGATCTGTAAGTGAGCGAGTATATAACCCGTTCTGCTGCAAGACAGGGTGATCATCAGTCTTCTCGTCTTCCTCCAACTGGCAGTGATAGCGCCTCATGACCGTACTATCGACGTGGCGCTCGGCGCTCGGTGGCGCAAGTGACGACCCCTACAGCTACGCTGCACTCGGATACCTAAGTTTGTTGCTTGGCGTCGCCACCGTCGGGTACTTCGCTTTGTGGCGAGGCACATCTCAGTTCTCTAATGTGCCGCTCCCACCGGGGCCAGCACCGGGATGGAAGCACACATCGCCGTGAGTGTAAACCTCAGCCGTAGACAGTATAAGCACTTGCTGACAGTCTCGTGCTAGGATGTTCCGAAGCTTTGATTACTTGATTCAGACATACGGTCCTGTTGTTACATTGAAGAGGGGAAACAATGTGCAGATTGTCATTGGATCCTATCAGGTTCGTCGCGCTTCGTACCCGTTCAGAGTATCTGCAGTTGACTCAAACTTGCCGCACCGCAGGCAGCTCTGGATATCATGCAAAAGCACGGGTCGGACCTTGCAGATCGTCCACCAGCGGTCTCTGCAAATGACATCTTGTCCGGTGGGAAGCGAACGCTGCTATTACGCGCTGGGAAACGTATGACGAGCTATAGAAAGTACGCACATATTGCAACCTTTTCGTCCGGGTCACCTTACACTGTGTCTCGTAGGGCGTTGCATTCGTCTCTGCAGCCCTTGTCTGCGGCGCAGTATGAACCCTTACAGTTCAAGAATGCCAAGAATTATGTCCTCGACATTCTGCGAGATCCTGACAACCATCTGGCTCACGCCAGGAAGTACGGCTTTATTTCACCTCTGAATGAAGATCGACCTCTCAACTGTTGCATTGATAGATATGCAGCTGGTCTCATCCTTACCTTGACCTACGGCAAGATGACAGCCACCTCATACGACGATAGCGATGTCGTCAATATCAATCGAGGAATAGGCAGGCTCATGTCGGTTATGAAAGGCTTTCCATGGCCTGTGGACAGATATCCTCTCTTGCGCTTTTTACCGCTGCCACATGTACGCATGCTTCGAAAGTACCACGAGGACGAGGTTGGGCTGTTCATGGGGCAAGTGGAGACTGTTCGAAAGGGACTGGTGAGCGAAATAAAATTCACCTCTTGCTTCGAGCTCACAACACTTTGGTGATTAGATCAATCACACAGTTGCACCTAACTTCACGGAGTACCTCTTGGAGCACCAGAAGGAGCTTGAACTCGACGATGAAGAGTTGGCATACCTGGCAGGATCCATGTACGGAGCCGGTTCAGATACGGTACGTGTACAGGGACTTTTGTTGCTATTTGAATGAACATATCCCCTGGTAGACTGGATCCGGACTGGGCATCGTTACCATGGCCGCTGCGTGTCATCCAGATGAACAGGCGAAAGTACAAGCTGAAATTGATGCTGTGGTCGGCCATGACAGAGGTACGTTATCACGAAGAATCAATCAGTCAGACCATTGAAGTTACTTCATTGCATTCATAGTACCAAACTTTGAAGACTTGAAGTCTCTGCCGCTAACTGCGGCGTTCGCGACTGAGGCGCATCGATGGAGGCCTATCCTTCCTATGGGCATAAACCATCGCTCGATGAAGGACATCGCTTGGGTGAGCTTGCTACGGCTGCTCCAACAATCCGTGTGCATGGCACGCTCACTCTTGACAGAACGGATATGTTATACCAGCAGGGGCCACAGTGTCTGGGATTGCCTGGTATGGGTAGATTCTAGTCTTCAATGTATGACACTCACGTTGGTATAGGTCAATCATGCGTGATCCAGATGTGTTCCCGGATCCGGAGGAATTTAGGCCCTCGCGGTGGCTGGCTTCTAACGGGGCGTTGAGGGACGACCTCAGGCATTTCGACTTTGGATTTGGGAGACGGTACGTGGCTCCCAACTTCACATTCAGTACCTCTCATAGCCGCTGTAACGTTTTGCCGCACTAGAGTTTGTCCCGGAATTCACGTTGCAGAGAGGTGAGTTGTTGCAGCGCTCTCCATTCGCGGCTCGCTTATATATATGCTAGATCTCTGACGATGACGACAGCGCAGCTCTTGTGGGCTTGCAGCATATCTCAAGATGCGAAGAACCCTATAGATACCTCTGGGTTCACGGACGTACCTATCACGCATCCTCTTCCTTTCAAGGTTCAGTTCACGCCACGAATAGACAACGTACATCATATCATAGAATCCGATTAACTCCATTGCATCATGGTCATGGTTGTGTAACGCTAGTTCTCCATTGAAACGATATTTGTGTGTATTTCTGTAGTCCGTGGTCGAGTGGAATCCAATACAATCTTCGGGGAGGCAAAAGTTCGGAGCGAGCCGAAGTGCTACTACCTTCCGGCGCTTTCGAATGGCACCCCTTCCGCGCCTGTTATAGACCCACTCTGGAAATGGTTCCGATTTTCAACTCGTTCTTATACACTCGTCCACCATGAAAGTTGTCGTTGTAGGCGCAGGACCCGGGGGCCTTGTAACGTGCAAGACGTTGCTAGAGGCAGCCACAGACGAACTTCCTTTTGACCCCATTGTACTGGAACAGGAGGATGGAATTGGAGGCACATTCCGGTATCGGTCGTATGAGGTGAGCAGCACATCACGTATGAATGTCTTGCAGACAATGAGGTCTTCTTCCTGTCCTGCTATAGAATGCCAACCTAGTATCTTCGAAGCAATTGACGTCGTTCTCCGACTTCCGACTCCCTCTTTCCCATCACGACCACTTGACACTTGAGGTGTGTAAGCGCTATGCTACAAGCGTATGCTGCTGCTCGCGGGATTGAACTTGTACTCTTTCAGGAATATGTCGAATACCTAGCAGACTACACGCGCCATTTCAAAATTGAAGACCGCATTCAACTCAATACGAGGGTGACCAAGATATCTCGCGCACCAGGAGGAGGACATCTCGTGTCGTACGTCCGTCGACAGTCTCATGGGGAATGGGACTCTAGTGCGTCACAGGCTTGCTCTATGAAGGGGTGCAGAGTTTGACATCGTGCGTAGCACCCACCACAATCCACGCAGCATTTGTGGCGATTTGCACTGGCCTTCACGTAGTCCCAGCAATTCCTGAAATCGACGGCATCGAGCATGTCCTCAAAACCAACGCTGGTGCTGAGATCAAGCCCGCTATATATCATTCGGCGCAGTACAAGCTCCGGTCAGAACTGACGGGAAGACGTGTCATGATTCTTGGAACTGGAGAGACGGGAATGGACCTTGCATATGAAGCGGCGAAAGCAGGAGCGAAGGAGGTTACACTGTGTTCAAGAGGAGGGTGCGTGAGACTGCTTTTGTGGTGCCCAGCTCTTCTTCATCATTCTTCGCAGATTCCTGTCGTTTCCGAAAGTTCTAGTACGTATTCAGAACGGGTGATTGTCAATTCATGTCACTGACACAACTCCAGAACGACTTCTCTGTGTTCGGATTCAAGTTCGAGTCGGACAATCCGGTGCCCATTGATGGTTTGATTACGAATCTGGCAGAAACTGCCTACGTGGTACGCGCAGAAGCCTTTTGGTGACTGCAAGATGTTATTTATTCCTCACTTCAGCATCCTTGGGTGCAAGCTTCACATATTCGATGGTTGTACGTGTCTATGCTCCTATGACGGCGCTACGTTCGGCTGATCAGGACGTACATAGCGTCTCTGACTTCGTCTTGAAGCGGGTATTGTGGGTCCTGACAGGTGCGTCACGTTTGCATCAGCATTCACAGATGCCATGTTTATCGCTATTTTAGGGACTCAAGCTGGCTGCAACCAATGGGCACGTACACGACTCTGATGGTGGCAGCGGCGACTGACCTACGACTCAGGTTGGCGAGTTAGAGCCTGAGCGACTTGGTCGTGCCTATGTTTTCCTGAATAAAGTATGTAGCCGAATAATGCATCAAGCCATTCCGCTGACCGACTTTCCCAGTCGCACAAAGCTATGCCATACATCAACCGACCATACAAGAACCGCCCGAAATGGATGGATTATCTCTCCTCGTACATCGACCCACCAGAAGATATGCCACCTCACACCTCCTTCTCCGTCGAACTCGCGCCGTTTCCCTCACACTTCCTATCAAACGGACGCGCAGTGTTCCCGCTCACTAAGCGCAAAGATGCGATTCGTATAGCGCGTAAAGACATTCGACCCGACACGGTGATCTTTGCTACGGGATACAAGCAGGATTTTAGCTTGTTTGATCCCGAGGGTGACTACCCGACACCGGGAGACGCTGATGTGAGGAACATCGTAAGGACGGGTGATGAAAGTGTGGCGTTCATCGGATTTGTCAGGCCTGGGGTAGGTGTGTATCAAAAGGTCTTTCGCGGGAAGGATTTGAGTGCTGATTTTTCGATATTGTGTAGGGGCGATCCCGCCGATTACTGAGATGCAGGCGTTCTTCTGGATAGCGCTACTGAAAGGGCAAGTACGAGACCCACTACCTGCGCCTCACTACCACTTGCTTGTAAAGGAGACCGCGAGGATCAGGTATGGTGTCGATCATGGAACATATATGAGCACGCTGGCGAAAGACATTGGTGCTGCGCCTGGTTTATGGGAGCTCTGGCAAGAGTATGGAACGCACGTCCTCGTGTGCTATTGGTGAGCATTATCTCCGGCGCCGACGATGTCTCAGTCTGACAATACCGCGCAGCTTTGGCGCAGCTTTCACCTGTTTCTACAGACTAGTTGGGCCTTTCAAGACGCGCCAGGTCGTACCTACAGTCAAGACGGAGCTCTGGGAGACTATCACCCGCCGAGGTATCATGGGTAACTTACTCATGGGCCTGATACCCATGGTGTTCTATGGATGGGTGAACCTTTTTGCTTGGATCATTGAGAAGACTGGTAGACTCACTGGATTTGTTCGTTGACGATGGCGATGTTTGTAACGAGATTGCCTATCATCCAGATCGTACGCTGTATTGAACATCTCACCCGGTGGATATTTTATCATGTTTTTGGGACTGCTCTATCGTAATTGACCGCAGAACGACACTCGGTGACGTTGTAAAGTTGCAATGGCGCACACAGATATGACGCGACACATCTTTTGCGTCTCATCTCGAGCTCAATTGAGATTCGATGCTGGTCCCTGCAGCAGCTGTACGCGACGGTCTCTTGGACGCGCCACAGCGGTCGTCAATCTACCCGATTCTTAGAGACGTCACTGAGATCGAGCTTAAGGCGCAGCTCACGTTCGGAACCGAGCTCGAAGATAGAATGAGGGGCTGTACCTATAAACGTATGCATAATCGTACGCGCATACTTGATACAGGCATAAACGTGTACTGCTATGTCAAAACTATAACTGGAAACTCTGCGTGATCCTCGATGAGCGTGGTATACAGAGGAAGGAAGAAGGGCTATGGATACAGTGAGGCCGGAGTCTATGAAGGAGATAATGCTACAGTGAGTTTGCAAAAAGAGGAAGAGCCAATGCAACGTAAGAACCCGAGGAGCATGATCATGCATGCGGAATGGAAACCGAAGCAGAGGAGAGAAGACAAGAAGAACTGGGAGAACGGCGATCAGTCATCCAAGAGGAAGTCCCAGTCAATTTCCACTTCTGGGCTGCGCTTCGCACACCAGCCTAGACCGAATATTCTCTTGCAGGCTTCCTTGCATCGTGCTTCAGGTTCGCCCCGGTGAACATTCCACATGCGAAACATGACAGAACCGCCATTGGTGTCGACAACCACGTCATCCTCCTCCAGCACTTGGTTCAGCCCCCACTTCTCCTGAGAGTAGGGGTCGGTGTCAGAGATGTAGATGTCGGTATATCGAGGGTCGGGGGCTGAGGCGTGGTTTGTCGAGACCACAGAAGGTCGCCGCGATTGCGTCACGTAGACGTTCTGCATAATCTTGTTGGTGAAACCCGCGGAGAAGCCAACTTTCTTGCACGTCGCAGAGCGATGAATGTGCCCCTTGAAGTCGGACGGCAACCATACGGTGATATCCGCATTCGAGGAGGAAACGACCTCAAGATGGAACTTTGTCGAGCGACCGGGGGTGAAATTCCGGCACTGTACACAAGCGAATATGACATCAGTCTGGCGAGCAACGATCAAGACGGTGGACGACATACGACTTTGACTTTGATGGCATCGTTTGAGTCGTTGCCCACGTACATGCTTAGCCGGTGATCGATAGGCTGGTTCTTTGCGCGGTAATGCGGCAAAACAAGAGCAACATCGACGGGGGCAGGACGATGCTCGGAGTCCAAGACGAAGTCGTACTCAGAGTGCGAACCGACACCCTGGTACTTGACTCTTTGTGAGCCTGATGGCTGCTCAAGCAAGCTTTCTGTACTTGAGGGGTAGTGGGAGTCCTGCAAGCGTCTGATGTAAGCACATGTTGGGTGGCGTATATGGATAAAATTGCTGTCGCTCACTGAATCAGACAGGCAGTGGCCAAGGCGAGGCATGCTCTAGATGAGTGGGTATGGCTACAGTAGAACGAAAGGGAGAGAAAACGAATCCGAAAGGGCGAGGAAGTGGCAGAGCACGGCCTTGTGGGGAAGATGAGCATGTTGTCGAGGGCGGCGGATGCATGGTATATAAACGGCAGGACAAGGCGTTGTAGGCGAGGTTATTGTCCCGATTCTGGCTCGCCCAGAATGGCAACTGTTGTTTGGAGGGACCCAAAACGGGAATCAGAACGACAAGTCAACATCCGGAGAACAACAAAGGGCGCCTTGAGGGCGCTTACCCGATTCCTGTGCTCTACGCCTCCGCCTGTCGTCAAAGATGTGGAGAGCATCCATGGTATCTGCATCGCTGGCGACCATCGACCTTTTTCATTATATTGCCGAGCCGTTGAGACCACCATCAATGCGTCCGCAGGTGGTCACTTGCAGTCTCGTCATCAGCTTGCTATGCCAGCGGAAGATAAAACATGCTACTCCGACGCACTTCCAGCATGGACACATGTTTCTCGGCTTCGGCCAGGTTTCCGGTGGTATTTTTGCCCTATGCGGCTGGGCTGCGGACCAGTGAGGCGCAACAATAAGCAAACGCCCTGATCCTCCGTGACTCTGTGAAAGACAATGAGGTAGCGTGCCTCTTGGAGCGGTCTTATTGTCTTGACTGCAATGCAGGAACGTTCGGCCGGAATGCATCTTGCGCGTGCACGCCCTCGTGCCCTAGAGAATTTCACAAGGCCTGCCACCGCTCACGATCCGGAGTCTGTGAGCGAGGGCTTGTGGACTGTTATGGAAAATAGAAGCAAACCTCTACTTTCACTCAGTGTACAGTCAACGCCCGGATGACCGCTGTGAAGTTGCCGAACACCAGGTACGAAGGGCCGTACCCTCAGCCTTGTATTTTTGGCTCGCAAACATTAGTCTTTCCCAAGGATTTGATTAACTTGAGATATTCTTTCGATGCGCTTGCCTTCTGCACTCCGCGCCGATGCAGCACGTAGGACAACATCCAACACATTTCCCGATACGGGTGTTGCATTGTTTGAGGCAGATAGTTAGCCGAGGCGATCTTCCTGTCATTCACACGAACAGACAGGTGTAAGTAAACAAAGTATTGACTGAGTCAAAGCCATTGTACTTACCATGCTCTCCATGGATCCGTTCCCGGCAAGTAGTATGATATACTCGTATCGAGAGATTCAGGGTGTCAAGAATATCAAGCGCGGGGGAGGCAACTCGCAATAGCATTTAATTCGCACGGTTCTGATTCGGCGCTTGGATCACTACCCTCTTAAGCAGATGACGTGAATTCGTTTGGTTGTGTTTGGTTCCAATACACTTCTGCTATGCGACACGGATGAGAATACAGAGTTGGATAGATTGGTGCGTGTCTCTGTGGCGGCGGGATAAGCTCTTTTTGTAGTGGTTTTACTTATAGTATTGTGTTCCCAATGTATGTCTCAGATCATCATGCATTTTTGTTGTTGGATCCGGATGCGTGGGGTATCCAGGGATTCCAGGCGCGCCGCGCGTGAATGACGATGGACTGCTGAGACTTGAGTCGCAGTCTGCCCTTAAGGCCTTTCACTTCATTGAACTTTGCTGTACATACTCTTGAAACCGGAAGCGAAGCGACGTAGCTCTTGTGTAGCCTGTAAGTTATAACCGACTCGTACGAAACAACTCGTCTGGAATACTCTTCAAACGCCTCTACGACGCGCAAGGACGCGACCGATGCTGATCTTACGATCTACAACGAGAAGACAGCTTGGTTGCCGTATAGATCTGTCACATCCCCATATGATTCGTTCTCCTCGTAGCCCTGACAGAATGTTCACTAGGTTGCCGTTGAAATGCCGACCCGCTGCAATCCTCTTAGACTCGGTTGCGACGTGGCCTGGCGAAGCTTGTACACCGACGCAGCTTGTGACGGTACTTGCGACTTTCTCAAAGAGCGATCAAATGCGGTAGTAAGCTTTTTACTGGAGCCGCGTTTGGCCTCGCGGTGTGTCAGTCATTAATTCGTACCCCGGCGCCGAGGGCAGCCTGTGCCTTCCATGATCGGAGGCCAAACTTCTTCTCAAGCGCATACCGAGTGGGTGTTAAGGCGACTCGAGAATCTTGTCACCTCGTCATGAAGGTGCTTGACGATCTTGCATGCCGATCTTACATGCCAAGACTGGGTTTGAGGCATAGCGCAATCCTCGTCCTCAGTGTAGGACCTCGTACATTGACGTGACGCTTCGCCTCGGTTTATGTACGTGTCTCATCCTGCCCCATTCGATTTCAAGAGTAGGAGATGGCTAAGCCTTTCCAGTTATTGCCGCAGCAGCATCACGACTCCGACATCGTCTACTGTTCACGCCAGAGGTTATGGCACAATCTCATTACTGTCACTTTCGACCGGACCCTCTCCACCATTCACTCCGGCTACTCGAAAACTTCGTGTCTCATGAAGGTGGGCAGGGTAGTACCTTGAGTGTCGTTGCTGCGAACTTGAGACTGTTACGCTGTGTTAAGATTGGCCATACCCTTGTTTGTATAAGGCCTGTGCATGCTACCCCATATACAAAGTGGCTGTGTCATACTGTGCGAATAGTACGCGTGCGTATGGCCTGTCACTTGATGCAACCTTCATCAAACCCTCCTCACCTCTGAGACCAGACATCCGACCCCGGTTGCTTCACAGGTAAAGTCGCCGAATTTCCTATACATCGCAGATGCCGTCTGACCTTTCCGAAGGTTGTGCAGACATCCAGTGGCCCTCATTTGTACTCTTACCGAGAATGGGCAAGCTCATATTGCTCGTTGACCTGAGCCGACTTCGAACAGTCCGCTACTTCTTTCATTTCCGTGAGTTTGTGATATCTGTTGACCGAAATGCGATCCATGGTGCGCACAATTGACTTACCGGGGACAAAGGGCAAGGACACTGCAGTAGACGATTCTATGCGTCTTCGTGATCGAACTTACCATGTTTGTGGAGCTCGCAGGACGATGGCTGCAACCCGAAGATGCCAGTGCGTGCCACTGATGTGGGTTGAGAATGGCTCATCTGGTCAATCCTCCGTCCGTGGCAATTCAGGCATTTTTGGATTTGAATAATCGCTCTCGTACGGGGCTTTCTTGGAGTCGATCTCATCGGTGAGTGTAAGCGCTGCTCTGTTGTGCACGTCGACTGATTTTCTGTAGATGTTCTCAACTGCTCTCGTTGACATCTTGTTAGAATCTTCCTGGCAGCGAGAAACTGCCCTGAACGATGTAGCTGATCTATTCCCAGCCAACCCTACTATCGCCTCAAGGTGAGTTGCTCATCACGCGGTCCGGTGTCCTGGAGACCACCGGCGGGCTCACCGGTCGTTTCAGCTTGGAATTGCTGCTCGCACTGGCGTTCGTGACTACGCCTCGTAGCTGTAGTGTTGTCGGGTCTCCGTTTCTCTTTCGGAGAAATGCCGTGACCGGTATGTGCGCAGAGTATCATCTGTCCTATCTCTTTTGCGCCCGGTCTCACCGTAGCTGTTATAGAACGCTCATCATACGTACGGTACTATTGGACAACATCATATGCTCAAAACGGTCTCGGAGCAATCCCCGTTGTAGGAGTACCACTACGACCAACCGTAACGCTCAAGCCTTTGTTAATCGGAGTCGTCGTGGTCGCTGATACATATACTTGGCTATGCTCATCTTCCAACAAGACATCGGTGGACGGTGAAGCCGATGAGGTCCTAAGATCGCTGCCGCCCTCGCGAAAGCCATTTGATATCTGCCGGACGTGGCACGCTTGCCTCATGGCTTATTTCGTACCACGACTCAACAAGTTGGACGATGTTCAAAATCTTCCCTCATCAAGTGGGAGGTCATTGTTATCATCCCGAAGAGTACGTTTTGTCTCAATTGATGCGCTGCCCAACATCGTTGACAGGTTCGCCTCCGCACAAGTTGTTCGTTGGCCACAGTGAGGTGCACCTATCACTATTGTGCTCAGTGAACGCAAGGCCAACTAAAATTAACTGACCCTCTTTCATTTCCTCCCCGACACATTGTCAGCCTGAGGATGCATCCGTTGATGAAATTGGATTTTCAGCTACGCCGCTACCCGCAGTGGGCTTCATCATCTCAAGAAGCTTTCCTGGTCGGCTGTACCGTGTCTCCTGGACACCTCGCGCACTGCAAAGCGTTGTTCTCCTCCCCATAATGTCGCTTAGAAGCTCGCTGTTTGAGCGTTCAACAACAGGCGATGTAATTATTGTCCTTTCGCTTCATTTGCTTCTTTAAGGTTACTCATCATCATACGGCGGACCAGAGACTGGTGGATGGATGGTGATGCATAAAAAGTTCCATACCCAATGACTCGGACGTGGGCTTTTGTACAAAGCATATGATCCAGATCATCTCAGGAGTCGTCACGGCCTCTTGAAGATGTGTACATCGGACGGACACTCGGACTGCGGACGTGTTCATCAACAACCATTGGCGCCACGACAAGTATTTTTCGTCGGCGTCGTCGCCTCCTCTTAAGCTTGCGGGGTCTCGACGGGCGATTTCGTCCTATGCAGGAAATCCGATGAAGAGACATGGCGCTGTATGCGACGCCTTAGGTCAATACGGATTATACAGTAAGGGTCTTCATCTCAATGCATTGAAGTCGCTGGCCGGCTTCTTCGCTGCTGATCATCTTCGTATCAGTTGTTATTCGGTCAACGAGAGATGCTGGGAGGTGAGAGTACGCAATTCGATCACATGCACTCGAAATGGGATCCAATGTCAGTCTTTACATGCTTTACACGTGAATTCCACACTTGGACATGAAGAGAGTGGTTATGTCTTCGGTGCACCTTCATGTAGCCTGTCCGACATTGGTAATTGCGGATAGCGAGTACTAGTAACGATACATCCTAGCTCGGTTACAATACATCTAACGCTTTGATCTATATCAACGTGATACTGCGCCGTGCCATAAACGAGCGTCCTCACTCAGTCGGACCTGCCAAACACTGTTCAAGAACGTCAAGTAGGGCGGGGTTCTCCAACGCCGCGGCGACACGTTCCTTGTCATTGAGCTGTTTGTTCACTGAGCCAGGACAGAAATTCCGTCAGTGTGTAAGAGCAAAGGTTTTGGTAACGAAACGTACACGCATTCTCGCTCTGGTGAGAGCCTGGCTTGACGCGAATCTCAACCTTGAAACGATTGGGAAGGCTGCGCAGTAGCCGGACACGGATGCTGAGTCCTAGTGGATAACGGGCCTATGACTACGTGCATAGTAGCGAAGAGTCTTCGATAGCGTACCAATAAATGTGCTCATACCGCAGTGCGGCACCGTCGGCGTAAATTCGACCGTTAGTCTGCTTGCTCGTGAAGGCGAGCCATCGGAGGACGGTGCATCATGGAATGTGATCTGCGGTGCGGACACCACAGCAAGTTGCTCCAAACTCATACTCCGATGCTCTGGATCGGATATCGAGCGAATGAGGTCTATTTCACGAGCGGATGGAACAATGTCAGCTCGCAGTATGTATCTCTGCATAGACGTGAGTACGCACCAAACACTTCATCCTGATCAATCTCTTCCACATCTCCCGACTCGTTCTCTTCGTCCTCGTCTTCAGGTAGATCAATCTCAGAGTCAGTGAGCCATATTGAATTGCGTTTCGCGAAGGCGCTCGAAGTCTTCGTCTTTGTTGCGACGAAGACCGTCGGATTAGGATTGTAAGCTTCGGAGGACATGATGGTTTGGGAAGCGATCGTAGGACTTGGACTTGGACACGAACTTCGAAGGCGGGCTTTGTCACGCGCTACGAAGCCGCCGGAGTTGCCTTGTAGGGCAATCGCACGCGCTACGCGGCGGTGGCCACCAGCGGCAGCGAGGCATGCACTCTCTTCACATTCCTTCTCCAACAAGTCTTGTCGGCCACCCTATCCCTCTTTCACTCTCTACCACTCGTACTCACCCGACACTTCGTTGCCATGCCTCCAAAGGTGCGCTCATTCACTTTGTTGGGTCAAAACATGCCGACTCATTGGATCACTTCTTCAGCGCAAACGGGCAACAGACGAAGGGGCACCGGAGGTACCCAAGGCGACGCGCAGCACGCGTAGTTCGACGAGGAACAAAGCAGCTGCCGAGAAGGATGTCGTGGAGAGTAGATCTGCTGGTCCCAGCGAGCCAGAAATTGTGCCGGTGCGTTCTTCCTCGCTGCTATGTGATTGGGTTGGCTGACGGCGGTCGCGCTGCCTCAGGAACCTGCCCCAAAGAAGCAACGAAAGGCTCCAGCAAAACAGACATCGAAGAAAACCGCAAAAGCTACAGCGAACGCGAAGACCGAAGTAGTGTACGTCTCATTTGCTATTTCCAGCATCTCATACATACACCTAACCCTACGTTCGCGGCACGCAGAAATCGTGACGATGTAAGCAGAATATCCATATAGGGCAACTTTATGCCCATATATAGCGCTCATGCGCCATTATTATTTCACAGGCACCGCCTGCAGGGGCTCAAAGCGGGTGAGTGCTTCCCATTTCCATGGTTCGCGCACTTCTCTTCCTTCCCCATTCTCCACGGCGGTTTGTCGAGGGAAGCGTCGTCGCCGTTTCATCTCGTTGTTCTCCGGGATACATCCCATCTGTCACGGTGCTTTGACTTCCCTCTCACGCACTGCTACCGGCTAGCGGTGCATTCGGTTTGAGGCAGGATACCGACACTTCACTTCCTTGTTTTTTGTCGCTGCCTCACCATTGTGCTTGGATTCTCCCTATCCACCCATTCGGTCGTCTTGTGTCTTGTGCTCAACCAATGAAACTGACCTCCTTGTTCTGCTGCATCTCATCCACTGCTACCCCCGATCACACCGACAGCGACACCGCGACATCCAAATCCACCAAGTCAGCTGTGAAAGCCAAACCTCCCGCTGATTTGTCGAAAGTGGAACCTTACACCCCTGCTCGTGCTACCGCTCTATTCGCTGAATATGCCGATGACGATGACGAGGATGTCATAGGGCCAGAAGGATTCGAGAGGTTGTGCAATGACGCAAACATCTCGTTGGAAGGTGCTTTACCTTTGTTGCTGGCGTGGCAGCTCGGTGCAACCGAGATGGCGAAGTTGAAGAAGAGCGAATGGGAGAAGGGTACCGGGGATCTGAGGTGCGTCGTCATTATTGTCTGCTGCGGAACGCATAAGCTGACAGGTCTCGTCGTCGTTTGCGCAGGATATCGTCTCTACCTGCACTCTCAACAGCAGTGCAGGACTTGGAGAATCTTCTCATTATCGGGAAGTCTCCTCTCAAACCTGTCACTCAAACATCCACGAAGAAGAATGCGACACCCACTGAGCCATACAACCGCGCGCGTTATTTTCAGTATGCAGCAGATACAAAGAAGGCTTATAGTGAATTCTACATGTTCTTGTTCGTGCTCACCAAGCCCCCGCAGTCCAGGAACATTGACATGGAGGTACGTGCTTTACGTTGAATCTCTTTTGTGTCTATGTAGCTAATAACTTATCTGACACGCTGTGAAGACCGCGTGTGCTTTCTGGGGAGTCGCTGTCGCGCCGAAATATCCCATAATCAACGACATCATTTCGTTCGTGACTGTGAGTGGTCAAGAACGTCGCCCTGCTGTCCTGTCTCACACCGGTCTGCGCAGGAGAAGGGCACTTATAAAGCTGTCACGAAAGATTTGTGGAGCATGATGCTAGAGTTCTGTCAGACGATCTCACCGAACCTAGAGAACTACGAAGCAGATGGCGTGAGTGACCATAGTTCACTCTCTCAAGTATAAGACGTTGATGAGTATCCGCAGGCGTGGCCGACATTGCTTGACGATTTCGTCTCATCCGCGAAAGTTGGCAAGGCCGATGACGCTCCTACTGATATTCCGGCCGACCAATGACCGACGCTGAGGCCTGAGGTTTCCTACGGCAGTGTAGGACAACAGCTTTATTCCACTCGATATTCATGCACGATAATTTACTTCATCTTAATGCTCGCGGACGCTTTCTTTGCTTTTTACATCCTGCATTGCATCTCCATCCTTCTGATTGTCGCACATAGTTCTATCGGTCTAGTCGCAATATCTCGCAACAAGCAATGATAATGATATATCTTTCCATGATATTCCAATGTCCCAGATGCGTGGTATAGATGCGTTGAAATAGAGGGTGTGCTACGGGTCTACCTCCATACCCGGTTTCTCGTCGAGGGTTGCAGTATCTGAACTGCTGTCTCCGTCCACCGATATCGGCGAGCTCAGTGGGCCCTCGTTGGGACTGCTCCTCGGCTGCGCTTTTGGTGGCGCACTTGCCTTCGCCCTCGCAATGAGATCAGCATACACCTGGTGATTCTCCCTCTGCGGGACGGAAATGCGTCAGAACCGATCTCACGACCACATAACTGTATGCCGCTTACTTCGTACTTCTTCTCATCGACGGTGGGTTTCTTGCTCTGCTTCGCCTTCTCCCATGCTGCGAGATCTTGTTTGAGTTGATTGGTCGACTTGCGTTCCGATGCGTCGAGATTTGCGTTGAAGATGATGATCCAGCGCTGATGTCTCGCTTGGAGGACATCACGTTCACCAGTTGAAGGCAGATCGAGCTCTTGTAGCATCTCTTTCAAGCGTTTGGGTTTCAGGGTACCATACGAGACTTTGGGGAGGGGTTCGGCGGTGTCTTCTATGGGTAGGTCCTCTCTTGACCTGAGGAGTGGGATAAGCGACATTTCGTTCGCGGGAATAGAGTACGGCTCACCGTCCTTTACCCTTAGCTTTACTACTGCCCGTTTCAGGATTTCCGAATATATTACCCCAACCATCCTTCTGCTTCTGTTTCTGCTTCGCGTCTGACTTGAGGTAGAGTTTACAACCACTGTCTAGATGGTCGTTTATCGTGCTGAACGGAACCATCTTACCACATGATGGGCAAGTAGCCTCTTGAGGGGCTTATAAAACGTACATAGGGATGTGAGCCCCAAAAGCGAAGGAATTCACAGGATCGCGTACATTTCGAGCTAGACGGTCTGGGTGGGGGTGATGAACTTCGGCCCTCAGACCTCGTGCGGCGTTTGCCTTTGTCTTCAATAATCCCAAAACCTGCAGTTGAGCAATGTAGCCGCTCTGCGAGACATCAAAACGCACCAGCAAGGTTGCTCTTTGCCAACTGGCTCGCGGTGACTTCGACCACGTCCGACTCTTCACCGTCCGTTTGAGGGCTCAGCTTGCGTTTCTTTGGACTGGCTTGCCCAACACGATTCCTATATCCATCTACAGGCGGAGGTGTACTCTGCCTCGCCTCCTTTCGCTTTCGTCGACGCTCTTCCTCCTTCACCAGGTTCAGCACGAGTGGCCTGGTAACCAGTGGCATAAATGAAGCTATGCGCATGAGGTGACATGTGATGAGGGACGTACCTGGCGAGGTTCCAAGCTCTCACAGCATCCTCCAACTTCGCGTTCTTCCGTATCTGGGATTCATTCGCAGGTGCTCGACATACGGGACACTCTTGCTTCGCTAGTCGCGGTAGCTCCTGTCGTATGCACTATTGCAAACCATGGCGCGTCAGTAACCACAGTGACATGTGTAAGACTCGTCGCATACCAGCGAGCAGAAGCAATGGCCACATGGAATTGTGACCGGTGCTGAGTAGAGTTCTTTGCATATATTGCAGCGCAAAGCCTCGTCTAATTCGCGAAGACCAGGTGCATTGGAAGGCGGCGGGAAGTCCTCTGGAGATGGTACATCTTCATCCAAAAAATTGGACATAATTGTGTGTATTTGTAGCCAGGAAGATGTGTATTGAGGAGCTCGGAGAACGAGGGGGGACCGGATATGATGGCAGCCTGGGAGGAAGTACTGACTTGAGTGCATGTCATTGTCAGCGCTCGACGCGTCGCGTTAGTGGCGCTTGCCGAAACGCGTCAACAAACGCATCACGTGAAAGGTGCCCAATTGGGGAGACGCGTCGCCCGCCAACTTCAAATGTCTTCCGACCTCACCTTCACCTGTACCTTTCGTTGTCCACGTTGTTCCGTGTTGCGCTCCGCGGAAGAACATTTCGCTCATTTTAACTTCTAAACCTATTCATGACAGCCGGACAATCGCCCCTCTAGCCGGGTCCGATATCACAGACACTCAAACAATGGCAGAAATGCATGTTAAGTACTGGTGCTGGCCCGAGCAGGAGGTTCGTATTCTGTCTTCCGATCATTCCGTTTCTCCGTCTACAGCTCATGATGCATCCGATGATCACAGCTGCGCTCACCTTAGCGTGTTGGCCAAAAGGCCAGTGCATCTCGGAGGATGCGCAATGGGTACCTGATAAGACCATGACTGCGGATGATTTTGGCTTGTTTGTTCAGCTATGAAGGCACTCGCACCTTGCTTGTTCCGACAAGCTGTGCGGTATACTGTGTTGCTGCTGAGCCTACCGAAACCATAACCGTCACTTCGAGCATCGGACGCTGATGATGCCTATCGCCGGCTTGCTTCCAGCGGTACTCAAGGTTTGGCATACTTAAGAAGATACGAGTATCCTGGCTTGACTGAACATAAATTTCACTCCCCACGTTACTTTCTGCCATGCTCTGCAGAACCTTGCTTGCTGTTGCCGTGGCACTTTTTGCTCGCGCGAGCCCTGTCATTAATCAGGGCGAAGGATTACGGATCGATCTCCCTCACCGTCGGTCGTTCACCCATGCAAACGGAACATTTGACTTCAATAAAGCGATTATAGAGACCGCACGGACATTCAAGTGAGCCCCATTTTCCAACCATTCTTCAAGGGTTAGTTGATCATAAGGGTTATCGCAGTAAGCACCGACAGAATTTGATCAACCTCAAAGCCAATCTAGGTGAAGAAGCTTTCAACGAGGGTGCAGAAATCAGAGACTTCGCTGTACTTCCTCTGCATCTCGTTAAGAGGCAAAGCGAGCCTCTACAAGCAAATGACGCAGGGCAAGAATGGCTCGGTACCGTGTCCATAGGATCTCCGACTGGACAGTCCGCGCTGCTAGATTTCGACACCGGTTCTTCCGATCTTTGGGTCGGGAAGTCATCCGGATGCACGGGCTGTAGTGGCAAACATACCTACAACCCGTCTCTCTCCACTCAGAGCGTTGCTGTGGGTACGACCTTCAGCACCAGATATGCCGATGGCTCCACTGTGTCGGGACCTGTGTACAGGGATGTTGGTGAGTCATCAACAAGTAAGCATGGTGGTAGCCTCCGGACTCACGTTCAGACAGTCAATGTCGGCACCGTTGTTGCCACAGGACAGACGTTTGCTGCTGTTACACAAATGTCATCGCTTTTCCAGAATGACCCTATTGATGGTATCCTCGGGATGGCCTTCCAGTCTCTTGCGCAACTGCATGCTGTACGTCGATCCGTCTCAGAAATGAACGCTTGCTGATGCGCTAGTCCACTAGGTACCTTTCTTCCAGAACCTTGTTCAAGAACGAGTTATCTCGAGTTCCGTCTTCGGCTTCAAGCTCAGTGCCACCGAAAGCTCTTCCTTATACCTCGGCGGCACCGACACTACACTGTACACCGGGTCTCTAGAAAATCACCCCATTACATCTTCGGGGTACTGGCAAATTTCCGGCGGGTCAATTGCTGTGAACGGCAGGACCGTCGTTAGTGGATTCGGTACGATTATCGATTCGGGTACGGCGATCATGTACGGACCTCCATCTTCTGTGGAGGCCGTATACGCTAGCATCCCGGGCTCCAGGGTGTACAGCGCGACACAAGGACTCTACGAGTTCCCGTGCAATTCGGTGCCGAACGTTGCGTTCAGTTGGGGTGGAACCTCCTGGAGTATCTCTGCCGACAAGTAAGCATGAGTCTGTTTGTGTTGAAACCCAGCATTGATATATTTTGGTACAGCTTCAACTTAGGTCTCGTTGCAGCTGGCTCGAGCTTCTGCCTTGGCGCGCTTGCAGGCGTGGATATGGGTCTCGGGACTAACGTCTGGCTGCTCGGTGACAGGTATGAGTTTGCTGTACAATGCAGGTGGTTGTATCAGACTGAGACAAATTCTTTTAGTTTTATGAAGAACGTGTATACTGCTTTTGATGTAGGCAACAAGGCCGTCGGTTTCGCCACGTTGGCCTAGAGCTCAACTAATACATCAGTTCCGCGCAATACATCCTCGAATCCAGAGTTGACGAGTGGCAACGCGTACAGATTTCAACCGAAGTTGTTTTCACGGATGCGATGAGTCGTACGCTGAGAGAGACGCAGCAACAGGAGATGCCGATGAAAATGAAGACCCTTTATCCACGAGACGAAGCTACGCACAAGCGGTGGGCGGGCATAAGTCTCACCGACTTACACGCGCGGTATTCCGCCGACAGGAAGGCAGACTCTACTGCGCGAGTCGACGGAGTCAAGGTGATGTACGGACAGAAGCGGCCGATTGCAGCTTTGCTCTAATTCATGCAAACTTCATCAATTGCAAATTGATTGACTGGTGCGGTACACAGATAACAGCCGGGTATGCCGTACCCGTGAATACCCTTGGCATAATTGCTGCATGGACATCTCGATGCCAGCTTAGGTGGTTCCCGGGCCAGCATGAATTGAGCTTGTTGATTTGCACGCGTTCAAGCTAATTTTTGAGCTTCAAGTTCAAGCCTCAAGCAGGCAATCGAACTCGTTCGCCCATCGTACACGGTGTACCGACATCTAGCCGGGGTCACGTAGCTGATTTGGCTGCGTCAGCGAGGCCTCAGATCGATGAGTCATCGCCACAATTATTTGCAGCATCCGGGTCCCGTCTGGACTGCAGGTACAAAAAGTGGCCCTCCTGCCCGTTGTTCCGTTGCTCCTCGCCCGTGGTGCTTTCCCCGTCTTGCTCTCAGACGAAGCCGCACAATGACAATGCTCGCGGATCCAGAGAAGGCAACGCCTCCGCCAGAAACTTTGCAGCGTCAGGATTCCGAAGTGGCCCTTCCAGCAAAAAGTCAGCCAGGCCAATCATGGCGGGCCAGCGAACAGCATGTTCTGCCCAAAAACAACCTGCCGATCGTCTTTGCTGGTCTCATGTGCTGTGTTTTCTTAGCGGCCTTGGATCAGGTAAGTTTTGGCATTTATCCATGTACTTGGTCACATATATATCGTATCCGAACAGACAATCGTTGCAACTGCTCTTCCGACAATTGTCGCTAAACTCGGCGGTGGAAAAGACTACAGCTGGGTAGGAAGGTGAGTAGTATTGCATGCGTATAACTGTCCGTTGACCCGCGGTTTACGACGTCCAGCGCATACTTGCTTTCATCAGCAGCCCTTGCGACAGTGTACGGCAAGCTTTCAGACCTCGTTGGTATGTAGAACAACGCAAATCGCATTGTGCCTTGTGCTTATCCAAGCCCCAGGCCGTAAGCCAATTCTTTATTCCAGCATCGTTATCTTCTTGGTATGTTTCAAACAACTTGGGGTCCATATTACTCTTGAAGCTTGACGCCTTGCTTGCTGCAGCTTGGTTCGGCACTATGTGGAGCTGCACAGAACATGATCTGGCTTGTCGTTGCTCGCGCTGTACAAGGCATCGGAGGTGGTGGCATCATTCAGATGTGTCAAATCACGGTGTCCGACATTGTATCCCTTGAAGAGTACGGGTGCCACTGAGTATGTCCTACGCATAGCGGCTCATTGATATTATAGCCGTGCCAAGTACACCGGTTTGTTTGGTGCCACTTGGGGAATCGCCAGGTGCGCATACAACTCATTCGTGTTCTTCACATGGCTTATGTTACTGCGTAGTGTTATTGGGCCATTGCTCGGAGGGGTGAGGCACTATAACAGCCCGCGAGAGCGTCAACTGACATTTTTGACTAGGTTTTCGCAGATCACGTTTCCTGGAGATGGTTCGTGCTCATTTTTCGAAAGCTGCGAATATAAGGCTTACTTGTGGCCCTTATAAAGGTGCTTCTTCGTCAACTTGTGAGTCTCCTAAGGAACGAAGACCCAACGTCCAACGTCTGAAATTGATGTTTTCTAGGCCAACTGGCGGAGTGGCCTTCGCGCTCTTGTTCTTCTTCCTGAACCTGAACCCGCATGAGGGCAAGACTCTCCGGGAACATATCGATGACTTCGATTTCATTGGTCTCGCCCTTATGGTTGGAGGCGTCGTTTGCATCCTCCTAGGTTTCAACTTCAGTGAAACGAGTTGTACGTGTGCCGTCTCTGCACCACGTTGCCGTCGCTCATGTCGCTGGGTGCAGGGTCCGCACCACAAACCATTGCCACGCTGGTGGTCGGCTTCGTCCTTCTCTTTGTCGGCGGTATCAACGAGGTTTTTACGAACCGTTCGCCTATCGTTCCCCCACGGTTGTTCAAGACACGCACTACTGCTGTATTGCTGATCTCCACCTTCATCCATGCTCTCGCATTTTTCTGCGGTAAGATTCACCGAGTTTCGGGCCGCAAATGAAACTCGCTGACGGTTAAGTAGGGGCCTTCTACTTACCTGTGTACTTTCAAGTTTTAGGTTCATCTGCCACGGGTGCCGGTGTAAAGTAAGTCTGGTGCTGTATGTTTAGGAAGGATCGTCACTTATGCTCGTCCAGGATGCTCCCTTTCTCGCTGACATCAGCGTTTATATCTGCCATCGCCGGCATAATTATTTCACGGACCAAAACGTGGCGTCCTGTTCTATGGTTCTCCTGGGTGGTCATGGTCCTAGGTTACGGCCTCATGACACAGCTCAGCGATACCTCAAATGGGTAAGTCGACGGCGACCGTACCTTGTAACTTACACCTCTGACGTTTTCTGTCAATCCCTCGCGGCTCTAATGGCGTCAGAGCTGAGAAGGTTTTGTATCTCTTCGTCGCGGCTATTGGGATAGGGTGTGGATTCCAGACACCTCTTATTGGGCTACAAGCTTCCATGCCCTTGAAAGATATGGCCACAACTACAGCGACCTTCGGGTTCATTAGAAGTCTAGGTGGTACGATCAGCATCTCGCTCGGTCAAGTCATTCTGTCCGGAGTACGTTGCAATCCCCGTTCCAATTCCGTGCTTTGAACTCGATCCTGACCGCAGACTCCAGTTCCTTCGCAATTCGATCAAGAAGATACCTAATTTGGATATCGATACGTCCCCCGCTGCTTTGAACGAGATAGTTCGGCAGGTTCAAGATATTCCCGTACGTAGTCTATGTTCAATCTGCTCCGCTTCATCCGTCCTTACACCTACTTGAAGGATCTTGCTACTCGAGTAGCATTGACTCATGCGTACACGAGTGCCATTGCAAAAATCTGGATTATCTTTACACCGTTCTTGGGAGCAGGATTAGTGATGGGTCAGTGTACTCCCTTTGTCTGACGTCCTCGTCTACTGAACTATTATCTGCCAGTTCTCTTCGTTCGCGGATATTCATTGGCACGAACGACTGTCCGCGCGGGTGCCGATGATGTCGAGGGCGGCGTTACATCTGCTGACGAAGAGAAGACTCGCGAATCAAATAAAGATGACGCAGAAGACGCGGCAACGACTGTTGGCGATGTCGATGTGAAAGAGAAGGGCGACGAGGAGAAACCAGTAGTTCCGGAGCTGAGATAGGAGTTGCTGCGGTCTCGCTCCAGGCGTTCGTTGACTATTCAACGTTTGCCTTGTGCTCTGCGGTCATCTTCTCTCCCTTAAGCCAGTGCTTGGTTCTTTAGATATACCTTGCAACTATAGATACCTTGTAGAAATCCATGGCAATACCATGGCCACGATATCTTACGACATGATCCACATAGACTACTTTATATCCACCTTTTCAATGACATCCACACACGACCTCACACTGAGTAATCCTCTTTGCGTAGTTGATACTATTTGCATCAAGTTCATGAGATAGGCCCTCCTCTGTACATACCCACCGTCCACGACATCGCACTACACCATGACATACTGCTTCAGCCTTCCTAGAGAAACCAATAACATCCTGGGCGCAGCTCATGCAACAAGCGGAGTCGTCGCCATCAAAGCGAGAAGTTCATACCCGATGTTAGCAGCTGCAATTTGGGTAATTTCATCTGGTGGAGGACGTCAAAATGTGAGTTCGGATCGGGCCAAGTGGGGTTATATATCTGTGTCACCTTGGGTATCGTATGCGGGTGCGACCTCCACAATGTCGGCACCGACAATCTTGAGTCCTGCAAGGCTTTGCAGAATCTTCTTGATCTCCCTGGTCGAGAATCCACCGATTTCCGGCCTGAAAACCACCGTTGGTCGGAGGTTCAATGCAAGGATACAATTTCAGTCTACTTACGTTCCAGTTCTGTGATTCGTTGCGAAGATGCGTTAGCATTAGATGCAGACATTTATCGAAGAGTAGACTTACGCTGGCGCAGCACTAGGATCTAACACGTCAATATCCAACGAGACTGGAAAGAATGACTGAGTGAAGTGACGCGTTACACTCCAGGTGATCATGATACGCACTGTACACCGGGTTATCACCAACAGTCTTCCGGATCTGCTGGACGATACCTCTCCAGCCAATCTCTTCAATGTCCTCGGCGTGCGAAATGACGAACCCGACCTCATAGTCATCGTCGTAGTCAGTCCAGCTGTGAAGGTGGTTGCGAATTCCTACGTGCTTTAATCAATGTCAGGATGGAGAAGCGGAGGTAAGATAGTGAGGAATTTCGCTTACGATGTTTGAGTTGTTTGCGGCAAGGAGACCTTCCTTGTAGGCGTAGTAGAAGTAGCTGCCATGTGAGACGGGAACCTCTTCATCTGGAAGCCAGGGTCCATCCGACTACGTGGTCCAGAATCAAGCATGTGAGGGATAGCTATCGTATCTGAAACGCATACCTTTGGCAGAGGCTTCCATGTATCTGTAATTTGATTTGTGAGCGATATGGCGGACAGCGGCGTATAGCACACGGACCTAGATGACTATCGAAGTGAATGACGCTGTGCATGGCAGAATCACGGCTGTCAGTAGGTATAAATCGAAAGGTGACATGACTGTTCTCACCTGACGGGTCCGTATACCCCAGCAACGCCACGCAGCAAGGGAAGCGTGATTGTATGATCTCCTCCCTGATCGTGCAATCTTCAGGACCCCTTACTATCATAATAGTGACAGATTTCAAGGACGTACGAGTGTCAATACGCGTGGATGAAATTTGCCGTCCTGCGCAATGCTCGCCCCAGCAAAAGAACGGAGACTGGTCCTGTTCAGTAATGCGGCGTTCGCGATCTCCAGCTGGCGTAAAGCAACTTTGTTGTCGGTGTACACCATGGCTGTAACGTGTATGAGGTCAGATGTAGGCCCATGGCCAAGCTAATCGCGAGAAGAAGCACGCACGAACATCTCCGCAATCTACCGCCGTGATATTATCACTAAGCCTCATCTTCATGGCGACGTTGATCCTATCGACGTCGAGTCGGCGAGAACCTTGTCGAATACCATTTGGACCGAATCGGGCTCTAAAGCGGTGTCATCCATGAGGTCGAAGGCCACACATAAGACGCAAGACGCATGCAACATACCCGGGCCTATAGCTTGTTGCAGTATCAAATGGCGCGCCTGCAGATGGACGTCCAATCAGCTGCGCGTTGAACTCGATGACCGAATGACACAACACGCACCGAGTACCGCAACATCATATGGTACACCTGCATCCTCTCCAAAACAACGTAACGGCTGTGTCCTTGCGTAGGTGGTGAGACCGTCATATGCACCTTTCGCCCACGTGTGGATTCCCGATGATTTCTTGTCGCCGGTACTGAACAGTTTTGTGAAGTTCACGTTGCCAATCACGCTCTCCGGATACTCCACTCCTATCAAAGGATATTGTTGTGCCAGCGCGAGGGACAAGAAGATCGAGCAGATGAGGGCACCGCGAGACAGCATGACGGTGAGTCCGACGGAATTAATGGGTCGCTGATATCGCCGGATGCCCATCCCATCCGTCTTTATATCGAGCTGCCGTGGGTACTACTACTGCAAAACCCCATGGCGATGGTGAGTGATAGTGATAGGATAATGGAGAGATATGATATGGTACCTTGGGTAAAGATAACCTGTTGCGTTGAGGAAGCTGAACATGCTGCAGATAGATAACACGGAATAGACTTTGCAGAGACTGAGGAACGACCAATGATGGCCTTTTTTCTCTGCGAGGATTTCGCAATCATGTTGATCTCAGGTATTCACGACGTGAAGGGGGGTGCAGTGCACTGGTGATCGCTAAGTTGGGACGAGAGCCTGAGGTCGACTAGAGGTTTGTCACTGCCGGTTCTGCAGCAAACATAAGCCCTTTGCCGCTAGATACAAAGATATCTGCAAGGCGTACCTCAATACCTCGCAAATGCCTCGAAAACTGCACCAAGTTTGCAGGAAAGAGAGACGTGTATTTGTTGTGCATTTGAGCCTACGAAGTCAAGGTGTGTGCTGGAGTGTGCTGTACTGCAAGAGACCCGGGCCGGAGGTGCTCCTTCCTCATTTGGGCGTGTGCTAATCTCCAGCCAATGAGAGGCGACTCCGGGAGTCCCCGAGCCGTCCCCGAGGGTTCAAGCTTCAAGCGTTCTCTCTCTCTCTTCGTCTCGCTCATTTACAGCTTTGCTACTTGGATCATTGCACAAAAGTCTTACATCTGCCTCTCAACACCCCTCCGTTGATGTGCTATTGGAAAGTCCTCGGTGAAAAGCCGCAGCTCGTATGCGACCTCGCTAGTGGTGAGTACTATTAGTACTGAAATCACTGCATCATTGTGCTCCATGCTCATGTGCTCTTCATTGCAGAAAAGTCAACGACACTCGTTGTTCGACACCGCACACCACTGGCCTCACCTTTTGTAACCTCATGCAACGTAGTAGCCCGATAATGCCAAAATAACATGTGCTTTCCGCCTGCTGTCACGAGAGACTCGATGGAGCTATGGCAACGAGTAAACATTCTGCAGATGCGGCCTTGTCTTTGTAGGTTCATCATCGGTTCAGAGACATCGCGTGTTCGTGTGCTAAAAATAACACTCAGTTCGATGATGCTGCTCTGTAGACTGCAAGGCGTACGGTCACTTTAAATTTCCTGCTGTCTTCGAGAACCTAGTTGACGGTGGCCATGCAGATGATCATACGCTCCTCGTTCAAAGGACCCTGCCGCGTGGCGTTTGGGTGACGAGAACCATCGCACCGTCCCAAAAGCATCCCTGTCTCCCAAATGCGACTAGGCAGCCCGCCTGAGGTCGCCGTGATGCGCGCTGAAGTTCAGATGGCCCATCGTAGAACCGTATGAGCAACAGGCTTCCTCAATTAAGAAAATGGCGATCATGCTCTCTCGAACTTCTCCTAGGCGATTCTTTCGCGAATCTTGCGTTGCATCAGCGGCCCATCATGGTGCGTGGTCTACTCCGCGTTGGTTGCCCTACGCCGCAGAAGCGTATATAAGCTCCTCGTTCTCAACATGTTGCCTTCATCAGGTTCACCTGTCTTGCACTCCAGCACCCCGGTCCTCTCTTCGACGCTCCCTCGTTGCTCTCCACGATGTTCTGCAAAGCCAGCTTGTTCACTGTAGCCCTCGCTCTCGTCGCCTCCGCGAGCCCCGTCATCCAGGAGGAAGGCATTCGTATTGACCTTCCTAAGCGCGCGTCCTTGACCAAGGCTGATGGCACCTTTGACCACGACCAGGCCATCATCCAGACATTCAAGACGTTCAAGTGAGTGCCACGGAAGTCGTATCTACCATTTGCAGCGCTGAACTGCTCGTTTCTGTCTCTAGCAAACACCGTCAGAACTTGATCAACCTTGAGGCCAACCGAGGCAAAGAAGCGTTCAACGAGGGCGCTGAAATCAAGGCGTTCGCTGCCCTCCCTGAGCACCTCGCCAAGCGTCAGAGTGACACTCTCACTGATCAACAGGAGGAGGAATGGACGGGTCCAATCTCCATCGGTTCTAACAACCAGAAATTCACCATCGACTTCGATACCGGGTCCTCTGACCTTTGGGTCCCCAACGCGAAGTCTTGCTCAACATGCAACGGGAAACACACCTATTCGTCTTCTGCGTCCTCCACCAGCAAGACCGAGAGTGGGACTTTTAAAATTGAGTACGGTGACGGGTCCACCGTGTCAGGGCCAGTCTTCCAGGACACAGGTAAGCCTTGCGTAAGGCACTCAACAGGTTTTGAGTTTTTAACGTATGTATATTGTAGTCACTGTCGCTGGCGTAAAGGCCACCTCTCAGACTTTCTCCGCTGTCACAACGCTCTCGGACATGTTCAGCGGCGATCCGGCGGACGGGATTCTTGGTTTGGCATTCCAAGACATTTCCAACTTGAACGCTGTAGGTCCTTTTGTTACTAAGTACTTCATCGTTCTATTCATATTGTATCTTCCAGGCGCCTTTCATTCAGAACGCGTTTGCTAAGAAGGCCATCTCCAGCGAATCGTTCGCCTTCAAGCTCGCTTCCTCTGGATCATCTCTCTACATTGGTGGCTCGGACAAGACGAAGTACACCGGTTCGGTCGAGTTCCACAAGGTCACCAACGGCGGTTTCTGGCAGGCTACTGGCGCCGAAGCCACTGTCAACGGCAAGTCTGCTGGCTCCGGTTTCGACACCATCATCGACTCCGGCACCACCATCATGTACGGCCCTCCCGCCGCCATCAAGACGTTCTACAAGTCTGTTCCAGGCGCGAAGCTCTTTGACTCCCAGAACGGATACTACTCTTTCTCCTGCGACTCTATCCCCGAAGTTGCCTTCAGCTGGGGCGGAAAGTCCTGGACTATTACCGCTGACAAGTGAGTCTCTTCGTCTGCCTTTGCTGCGTAACATACTGACTGATTTGCGGGACGACGTAGCTTCAACCTTGGCGAGACTGAGCAAGGCTCTGGTCAGTGTGTAGGTGCACTCGCTGGTCAAGACCTTGGCCTGGGCGACAATGTTTGGCTCCTCGGTGACAGGTACGTCTTCTGTTCTGCTCTATACGTCTCCGTGATATCTAAGCTCTCTTGTGATCAGCTTCATGAAGAACGTCTACACCGTCTTCGACTTCGGCCAGAACGCCGTTGGCTTTGCCGCCCTTGCTTGAGACGTTTTCTTCCTGTTCTCTGATTTTGTGCGATCTCCCCGCATCACAATACCCTCTCTTCTCGATTCTCCAACGAACTATTCGCTCCTTTCGTCCACCTTTATTTACGACCAGTGGGTCAAGCTGTCTTGAATTAGCTGGTCGTATGTTGTGTTTTATCAGGTCACTTATCTCCATCTTGTAGCATTCCAGCGTTTGTGTCAATATCATCTCTTGCTTCTCGTGTTCTTTTCGGTTTATGCGTGTGTACGGTCAGTCCGGAGCCACTGCTTCAGTGTGCCGTCGTGGAACGGGGTGCATTGCGGAGATGACGGTCCGGATTCTCGGCGTCGCACTTTCATGCGCTTTTCTTCTCTTTTACTCTCACTTCAACCTACAACTATACTTGCCCTCTTCCACATTTCCCACATTCTGGAAGCCCATATCGATGTATATTGCGACCACCGATTCAAGAGACGTTCGTTTGTCCGGCTTCGAGAAGATGGACGCTCGGATGGACGCTCGTTTCAATCAAAACGTGTCGATGGAATGAGGAGGACAGTTGAGGGTCAAATCATGAGAAGGAATGGTATGAGGATGGTATGAGGATATGTGCCTCGCTCTGAAGGTATGTCACGGTCTCTATACCTTTCGCAGATACATACTCAAAGCATATATGCCTTCCATGCGTGTCAGTGCCAGCCTTGTCCTCTGCACTCTGCTTGCACGACGAGCATCCTCAGCGCTAGCACTTACAAGTGGTCGCACTAGTCAACATCGTCCATGGCTTCGCTATCACCTCCGAATGCCTCAGAGGAGGAGGAGCGAGCATCCGATTTCGGTGATGATCTACCCTTTCGAGGCTCAGTCTCTAGCGACAACCCGCCTATGCGAAGCCGCGAAGGCTCTCCTTCACAGCACGATTCCGCCCCCGCAAACGACTCACCCATCCACTACTTTCCTGAATGGCCTCGCTCACAGAGTCCAGAAGTAATCCCAGTCCGTCGCGACACCTACCGGAGTCGCTCTTCTGATCTCAGGAGCGTTCGCACTGTGACGTCGTCGTCATCATCCCATCGTCCCGTTGGAACCGTCCCTTCGCCGACCTTAGGCACGCGACCGACCTATCTATCGTCATTTCCACCGGAGAGAGTTTCTACAGCTACGCCTTCAGGAAGAGCCCCAGCTGCTGCTTCCCCCAAGGATCTTCTCGGGTACGCGTCCAAGCCCTGAACCCCGAAGTATTCTGATGCAAAATTGCAGGAGCTTCAGCGACACACAGAGTAATCTACTCAGAGAGATACTCACTACCCTGCAGAAATCAAACATTGTCTCTCGCGATACTGTCGGTAAATGGGATCGCTTTTGGACCACATACAAGAAAGAGGCGAACGAATATGACGCGGAGTTCGTAGATCGGTATTGGCAGGACATGGAATCTTCGATGGTGTTTGTAAGTTATGATTGTATGTGATTGCCACGATATCTTCTCTGATTTGGCGCACACAGGCTGGTCTCTTCTCCGCTGTCGTCGCTACAGTCGCCAGCATGACACTGAGCGACCTCAGTCCAGACGCTGATTTGGTCACTCAGGCGCTACTCAACAACATCCTGGTCTCTCTTAGCCCAGGGGACTCGGGAGGCCCCTCACCAGTACCTCTGCCTTCGTGGAATGGCCCACCGATTTCCGTCATCTGGGTACAATGCCTCTTGTATGCTAGTCTGGCATGCGGTCTATTCGCGGCCCTGGGTGCAGTGCTCGGCAAGCAATGGCTGAAGCGCTACGATACCATCGGTGACCGCGGTAGTATCGAGGACCGCTGCAAAGAACGCCAGCGAAAGCTTGACGGTCTAGAAGCGTGGCATTTCCGTAGAGTGATGGAAGTCATTCCTATACTCCTGCAAGCAGCACTCCTCCTCTTCATCTTAGCGTTGTGCGCATGGATGTGGAATCAGCAGCGGGCTGTCGCCGCTATCCTCATCATCACATGCGGCACCGGGGTTCTTTTCTACTCGCTTGCCATCGGGATCGCGCTCGCACATGAAGACTCTCCTTATCACACGTCGGTTTCCGACATGTTTCACCGTTTTTTTGGACTTTCAAAGAGCATTTGGGGCCACAGTGCCAAGCTGTGGACTTCCGCTAAGAATCGGTTACTGTCTTTCAAGACTCGGCTGTTGGAGCGCCTTCCAATTCCAGCGAGGCTTCTATGGTTGGCATCGGTTCTCGCCACTCGTGCATCTTCAGATCCAAGCCTGGATGTAGGTGGTGCGAATGGCCGGTGGCTGCTGAGGTGGCTGCGCCCTCTGCTGGGCCGCGGTCGCCTGCCAGTCAGCGATGCGGAGGCCATCGGTTCGCCGGATCGACCGCCTCCCTCATTGGGAGAGAACGCGCCTCAATCTCGTCGGTTCTCTGTCCCCTACGTGTCCGACTGGGTGCTACGACTGGGTGCGAGAATAAAGATTGCCTCCCAGCTCATTCGTTCCCCGGAGATCACTCGACGGGAAACATACTCTAGTGATCGTGCCGTTGTCCTTTGGCTCCTCCAAACGTCTTCTGATCCGCTCATTCATTCCGACGCTCTTCAAGTCATCCCCGAAGTCGATTGGCCGCAGGACACGGTCCGTCGTCGCTTCACCTTTGGCCACCTGGAACTCCTTTTTGTCAGATTCGCTGACTGCTTCCAAGTCGACGTCGCAGGTCACTGCGTTCTTCCAGTTTCTGAGAAGGATGCAGCAATGGCACTCGCATCTGCTTTCCTGTTTGTTTACTGGGAGTTTTGCACCTTCAATCAGCGGCACATGTTTGAATGGGTCATGCATTGGGGTCGATCATTGGTCAAGAATCGCTCAGGGATCCTAGAAGCATTGGCGGGCATGGTGGCGGCGGGCTATCCAACCCCCGATGAAGCAGGCATCGTATTCGCAGCCTTGTATCTCACACTGGGCATGCACTTCGACGAGGTTCGTCTGTTCTGGTCCCCAGTAATGCATGTCTACCACACCGCCGGTCGCATGTCCCTTGAACTGGTTTGCGCGAGATCTTTCTGGTCCCTTGCACATGTATCGACGACATGGCAACATGTGAACCGTTGCGTCCTGGTGGATATGATTGGGCAATGTCAAGCGACAGCGAAATCTTCCGAAGCCCGGCACATTTACTTCATGGCTCTTGCTGTTGTACTTGGATTCAAACCATCCAAGGGTCACGGGGCACCCGAAACATTTACCATCGATCAGTAAGTCTGCATCCACTCGGTCCGCCCAGTCTCGTAGACTGACAGACTCCTTTGTTCCAGGATGAGCACAACGCTTGCACAAGCGGCGGCGGAATACTTCCTCAAGCATCTACATCTCCTCATGGTCTGGTGGAAAAATCCGGACAAGATGGAACCTCCTTGGTTTTGTAACGTCCTTGAACTCCATCATGAGCAAGGTCGTTTTGTAATTCTGGCCAATATCATACGTACTATCCGAGGTAGTCTCGTGGATGTTCACGCCCTCCGTCACCCTGCTCATGCGGATCAGTGGTTATACCTATTCGCTCATCTTGCGAATTTCGACGCACAGTCGCCCGATTGGCCGCTCCGCATACGTTTATGCTCTCACATCCTTCACCTGAGTGTCAACTGCACCTCGGAGGAGAAGAGGCACGAAGACGACATGGATATCCAACCTATATGGAATGTCGATTCGTTCCACTTCGAGTGGTTGATCAAATACATGGAAAATCTCCTTGACAGCCACGCAAATAGGGAAGCGACATTCAACAGTGCCGTCGACGCCTTCATTGCCCTGTCATGTATTCCGGGTATTGGGCTCTTCCCAAGCAATGACTCACTCGCTAGGGCCATTTCTTGGGCATTGCACGTCGAAGTTATCAGGTCCGAGCCTTGGGAGATGGATGTAGTTTCGATGATAAGACTCCAATATGCTACCATGCGACTTGTCCACTCTATCGTTGTGGCGGGGTTTCTGGAGACATCTGAGATGCCAACACTATCTCAGCAAGTCGAAGATCTCTTTCGAGTCGCACCACGCATGTTCCGCACTCCAACCGTAGCTTTGAATGACCCCGACTTCAAACGCTTCGTGCTCAGTCGAGATCTCGCTTTCATGGACATCGTTAGAGCTATCTCTGCCAGGGACCCGGTCAACTGGGTCAACTCCAAGGAGCTTACACCATATTTCCACGAGTGGCTCGCCGTCATACATCGGTGGATGGTGATAGAGGAGATATTCCCTCGACCAACCGTGGAGCGACAGCTTCTGGCTCGAGCGTTGTTGGACTGTACGGCGTTCCGCGAACGGCTCAGCAACGGCGAAGACGATTTGGGCCTGTCGTGGAACCAGCAAGTCGGGGCTGCAGCGGCGTGGTCGGAATGGAGATATGTAGTTCAGGATAGCGAGCTCGCAGAATATGATTGGGCCCATCTTATCAAGTTCACAATGGATATACTCAAAATCCGGGTCACCGCCACAGGGAACATACGACTTTACTTCCACAAGCTGCAGCAGCTCGTGATTATGCTATCACCCGACGACGAGATGCTGTTTAGTCCCGTGCAGGAGGCGTTGCAGGAGAAACTAGAGGCAATCGCCAGTTACGAGGAACGAGGTGCTTTGGTCGCTGAATCGATCCTCGACACGGAAGCTGAGAGTGATGGGTTGTCATCCTCCCACCTTGTTTCTCGAACACCGTCTCCAGCACCATCTGGCTTCCGACCAATGCCTCCCCGTGCTGCGACACTAGAACCTTCGCAGATCCTCAATTTGGGTCCACTGGATTCGAAAGCAAGAGCTGCCACATTGGTGGGACCAGGTCCTGACACGTTAGAATCTGTGTAGGTGCACAAGCCATTTGTTGCCTCATTGTTGCTGACCGTCCTTTTGATCTTGTAGAAAGTCGGCAATAATCATGGAACAGCAGAACGAGGATACGTGATTCATGATTCGACAGCTTATGTATTTTTCGTGAAGATCCCAGTCTGATTGAGCGTATATGACAACTTCTAGTAGATGAAAGAAAGTACAGTAACATGATCGGATTACATCAAACACGCAGTAACATATCACATACTATAGCTACAGAATGAACGGAATGGCGGTGTGGTGCTAGTAAATACAAACGAGAATCCAGAAGTAATCAAGAACGTAACCTCAATCGTGTCATTCGCTCATTCGTGATGATGTTCAAGCCAACATCATACCCATGACAGCCATCGCAACGACAACGCTGGCGCCGCGAGCGACGACAACGCCTGTTGCCGAGCTGGCTGTCTGAGAGGGCGCGGGAGCACCGCTGGAGCTTGCTGACGAAGGGCTGGCAAGCGACTTTGCTTTCGCTTGGAAAGCCTCAAAGGTATTCGGAGAAGACTCGACGGCGTTGGCGGCAAAGACCATGCCTTGTTGACAGTGGCTTACAGGGTTGGCTTGACGGCAGAACGCCCAAATGGGTGCAGTCTGGAGACGAACGATGAGTAAAAGAGACGCTTGGAAGTGAAAAGCGTGAGACGCACGTCGTTCACTTTCACAGTGAAGGTCGGGAAAGTGGTGGCATTATCTGCGACGGGCATGCTACACAGGGGGGTCTCAACGGCCAATTCGTGAAGAGGAAGACAGAAAGCAACGTACAATCCAGAGTCGAAGCCGACTTGGCCACTAGTACTTGTCTGAGAAAGGCTCGAGCAAGGGTTTGCGAACGAGCTCTGAGTGGCGGTATGGTTCTTCTGCATAAATTGGAAGGTGATGGTATCTCCAATCTGGGCAGTGATGTTGGGCGGATTGAAGGTGAGCAGGCTTGGGCCACCGACGACGACCTTGTGGTCGGTGGATACAGCAGACGTTGGTGCGGCAGATCCTGGGAAGGAGGCGTAGGTAGTCGTGGCCAGCTGTGTACCAGACACAGTGACGGTGGCCGTTACAGTAACGGGAGTGGCGGAGCCGGGAGGTGGCGAAGAAGCAGCGGATGTGGATGCGGATTGACCCATGGCTGCTGCTTGGAAGGCAGCAAACTTGTCTCCTGGGTTGATCGCGAAAACCATACCCTGCTGACAGTGGTTGGCTTGGCGGCAGTACACCCACACTGGGTTTGTGTCCTTTACGGTGAAGCGGGCAGCGGGGAATGGGCCTGCGGTGTTGTTATCTGCCACAGGGACGCTGTACGTCTATGAGTAACTAGAACATGTTCGCCAGGGCAGAGCTGCTTACAATCCAGAATCAAAGCCACCAGCCATGGCGCTGCATGGGGTCGCAAAAGTCGACTGAGTAGTGGTGTGATTCTTTTGCTTGAAGGTGAAGAGAACGGTATCGCCGACAGCAGCATCCTAAACAAAACACATTCAAGGCCTTGCCTATCTCATCATAGTGTTTGGACTTACGAGAAACTGCGGATCATACTTCAGGATCCCTGGCCCTCCGACCGTAACCTCGTGCTCAGCACCACGGGCCACCGGGGCCATGGACAATGCGAGCACTGAAGCAAGAACAGCTACGAATTTGGTGGAAAACATTGTGATGCGTATTGCGTCTGGATTATACTGGATTGTGTAGAGATGCGTAGGACCTGAGCGCGGTAATTACAGGAGGATGGTGTGGATACCGGAAAGCGTAGAGATTACTGCAAGTTGTAGCGTCGAAGGGGTCGTGAAAACGAGAGGCGCAAGTCGTCAACGAGGAAAAGAAAGATGGAGAAAACATAGTCGAAGGGCCTCGTCGGGTTTTATAGTCGAAGGAGAACAATAGCCAAGAGGCTCTTTGTCTAGCGTTTGTTTTTTCGCTGAGACAACGCGCCTTTTGTGCGACGCGGCGCGCACGTGGTCGCGTTATTGTTCTCAGGCGCTTATGTCAGCATCGCCCAATTAGGAAGGTGTTCAAGAACGTCCGTGTGCAATTCAGGCTCGCCGACTTCGCGGTCCCAGATCGCGAACGAGTGAACAAGGGAAATAACCTATTCTACTATTACAGATCGTAACGCAAAAGTCCAATGGGTTATAAATACATGTGCCCTTCCATTCCTAAGATCAATCTCCGTCGCTGGCGTTGTCAGCTCCGTACATCGACTGCAGATAGTCACCCCAACGCGCAATAACTGGTTTCACTAACAGGTCATACTCCCTTCCTTTGTTCTTTCCCTTCATGTGTCGAAAAGAGAAGATCTCCTTATGAGCAACGCCGCCTGAAGTCACAATTAAGCTAAGTTCGTGTTACCACACAAGACGCCACTCACAGTCTACGCAGGTCTTTCTGGTAAGCTCGGTTGGCTTGGGACTAGGTTCTGGTGCTGACGTCAGGTTGGGCCAGCCATCCGACAAATAGGGTGCGTTCAGCATGAGATCCGCCAACTCGAGATGCACAAGATGTTCAAGCTTGTGAGTGAAATGACCCGGTAATCCAGGCTTGACTGTCCCTTTCAATAGGCCCATCCTGTTATTTTGATGCCCAGGCCACCAACCGCGCAAAATTTGCTCTTTCGACTTGCACTGGTTTCTCCACTCTTGTATCCGCTTATTCAAATTGACCGCACGGCCAACTTTGAGATGAACGTGGTCTTTATCCGTTGGATCTGCGATGAACCGAATCAGTTCAAGTATGGAGCGAGGGATGAGGATTCTGAGTGGGCTATGACGGACCTATGATCTCGAAAGTATAGATGTATCCCTCTTCTTCCGCCTCCGAAGGTAGTTCAGCCATCTTCACCCTCATTGAAGCCAGCGTTGATGGCTGCAAGTAACGAGGAAGATAGTCTAAAAGAGAGCGTATAGCATTAGCTGCGTATCTAAATGGACTGGATGATCGACACAAACTATCAAACACCACTTGCTTACCGTTGACATAAGTCAACGACTCCTCCAGTACACCGTTGAGGTGAATATGGCAGAATCGCGGCATCTCGTCTTCCATCTTGGGGTTCAGCCTCGCGAGACCGGACGTATTCTTCACACCGACCTTGTTCTTGCACCGTTCGCTCTTCGTCGTCATTCCCCAACATTGGTTGTTCGGGGATGTCGTGAGAGAAGGGGAAGAGGCGGCACGATGGCGCTTGGTCGTGGGAGAGGACATGTTGGCATCGTGCGCGGTGACGTTCGCTTTGGTGAGTTTCGTCGGAGCAGAGTCGGGTGGCCTAGCCGCCGAGCCAAGTTTCTGTCGCGGAGGTGTAGATGGACCCGACAGTGACACAGGGGTCGATGCGGAAGCATGGGGCACAGTAGGGTCGGAGTAAGGGCGAGGAGGGACGGTGGGGTACGGTGGACGTAGACCGGGCTCAACCTGAGCGGACGTTGGGAAAGTATGAGACCCAACCTGAGGGCGATCGTCGAGGTCGGTAGGGCCTATCACTGCATACTGCATGGTAAGAGAATATCCTTCGTCTTGAACCGGGGGTATTGGCATGGTCATCTGTGGCTTGGTTGAGGGATATGTGGGACTAGCTTGGGATGGGTATACGCGAGGAGTAGGCATCTCCATTGTTGGCGAAGATGTCTGCAGAGACTGTGTCGGCCTATGTAGATGGTTTCCTGAGGGTGGAGGCACGCGTGCCGCTCCTCCAGAACGTGGCTGGTCGGAGCGACTGCGACTCACGGGAGGAGTCCCTGGCGGGGTGACAGTGAGGCGTGCAACGCCGTTTGCCACCCTCGCGCGCGTGTGCTCGACGCGACCGTTCTCCCGAGAGGACCTTCCGCCATTGCGAGTCGCGTCAGAGCCCGAGATACTCAGGTTCTGGAAACCGTCTGTAAGAGCATCGTCGCTGCTCTTGGGTTTGGACTTGGGTGGCTTGGGCGAATGCCTGAATATGCCCCAGAGGTCGGGCATTCGTGATGGCGGTTCGCTGATGGGTATGTGGACGCGTATATACTCCCCTGGGCGCGTTCAATGTGAGTCAGTACAGTCTGGATACCTTTGTCAATTCAACTCATCGCCTCCCAGATAAGGCGATGATTGTAGTGCGACTGAAAGCAGGACAAAGCAGTGCGGATGTGAGAAGTTGCACGGTGGAACGCGTGTCCGGCATTTTCCGGCCCTGCACGAGTCAAGGCGCCTTTCTCGGCTTTTCCACCAATTCCAGCTTGTCTCCTTCAAGCCACCTTCATCAAGTGAGTCAACTGAGTTGGTCCACTTCCACACTCGTGCTTGACTGATCTCTCGTTTTGTTCAGTAACTCATAATGGAAGATCCAGAGCTTGCTGCCATTCGGGCTGCGAGGATGAACCAATTGCAGCAGCAAGGCGCGCCCACCGGTGGTGGCGAGGATGAATCGAAACGGGCAGCAGAGGAGCAGATGAGGCTGGATCTGTTGGCGACTGTACTGGATACCGCCGCTAGGGAACGACGTGCGTGTGCTTGATATCAACGTTCGACTCTGTGCTCATTCGCGTCTCATCTCTCACTGTCTGGATACGATGTCTACCATACCGCGTCTACATACTGCTGCAGTGTCTCGTATCGCTCTCGTCAGTGCGGAGAGAGCACGTCAGATTGAAGCTATGTTGCTACGATTAGCGCAAGGCGGTCAATTAAGAGGTCGTGTGACTGAGCAGCAGCTCATCGACTTGCTTGAACAGGTGTGTAGCTGCTGTGCTCCTGCGTGGTGTATTGAATCACTGATCCAAGTACAGGCCGATGATGCTCAAAGTAAGAGTGCGCCGAAGAAAGGTGCTATTGTGGTGAGTCCTACAACTGTGTGCTTACTCGACAGACTGTTCATCTGATTGGGATTGATTATGCAGTTCCAACGGCGGAAAGGAGGTTTCGATGATGACGACGATTTCTGACATCACGGTTTCCTCGTCCTGCTCTGCGCTATGTATCATTTGTACTGCCCACATACCCCCGCCGCTTTGATCTCTCGTTTTATAGCAATAGCACGCTGCATTCTCATACATTCGCAGCGAGCTAGTCTAACAGAGCTACTGGCTCGCTGAGCTGATCTTCGCATTTCGTCGTGCAGAAGGTCAATTGTGCATCCGCCGTCATGTTGATCCTTCGAATCTGCGCTACAAACGCTGTTGCAAAGAATTGTTTTTGAGATACCAAAGAACGTTTGGAGAATAGCCATCCCCGGGGCAGTCCCCGAAGCAGATTGCTGGCGTCTATCACGTTGTTTGGTGTTGTTGTGTCCTCGGCGTGGTAAAACAAGAGGCACGCCCTCGTCGTCTCTGTCAAGCCCTTCATTGTCGCGTCCTCCCTTCTCGAGCCTCTCGTCGTCGTCGTCGTCGTTGCCCTCTACCTCATCTGCATCCAATCACGCCCCGATGTCGTCCAGACTTCACTCCCACTCCCCGCTACCAGCACCGGCTATGCGCGCCAGCGTAACCACACAATCAAAGTCGCATGTTCTGGCAGGTGTCCAGGACGCGTACTGGAGTGACGACGAGGCGGTGAGCACTATCTTGTTCGTTTCTTATCGTATCTGCAAACGCTGACATGTCGATTCCACGGATAGGACGACGCCGATTGCCCGCTATGCTTGGAAGAAATGGACATCTCCGATCTGAACTTCAAGCCCTGTCCTTGCGGCTACCAGGTGAGCCCCTTACCTTTCCATCCGCAATACCCAGAAATTAAATGTGGTTGGAATTTTCTGCTAGATCTGCCGCTTTTGCTGGCACCATATCAAAGAGAATCTCAACAGCCGCTGCCCTGCGTGTAGACGGGAGTACACTGATGAAGCAGTCCAGTTCAAGCCTGTCAACAAAGAGGAGTGAGTATCATAATTTTCTGCTATTTTTCCACTACTGATCATATATGTATTGCATTCGGCCTTGTTCAGCCACAAGCGGCTCACTCAACAGAAGAAGCAGAGGGAGCGTGAACGCAAAGAGCTGGATGCTTTGAATCGACGTCACCTGGCGAATGTTCGTGTTGTACAGCGGAACGTCGTATACGTGGTTGGCATGGGTCCGCGCTTTGCGAAGGAAGAGGTGCGTCTCACACTGCCTCTTTTCACACGTGTCGCACATAAACTGAATTGTACACATGACCAGCTCATACCGACCTTGCGTTCAAACGAATACTTCGGACAGTATGGCAAAATCTCCAAGATTCTGATCACAAAGCGTACACCTCCAGGAGGCAGGGCACCGTTGATTGGGCTGTATATCACCTATCATCGGCGGGAAGACGCCGCTCGATGTATTCAGGCGGTTGACGGTGCTCCTTCGCCAGGCGGAGGAGGCGAGATCATGCGGGCGAGTTATGGCACTACCAAGTACTGCATGACCTTCCTTCGTGGCGTCTCTTGTCCGGATCACAGCTGTATGAACCTTCACGAATGGGGAGATGAGAGCGACTGTTTCACGAAGGAAGATTTGACGACTTTGTGAGTGGCCTTCTGATGCTGAAGCTGGTCCGTCGACTAACATCGAAAACAGGAAACATACCATGAAAGATACCGAAACTAGAACTAGGACGGTAACTTCAAAAGGTGATGAAGACGGTGAGTTCCCAATACGTGAAATTGTTGCTAAGAGACTAACCGCTCGTAACAGCCGGATTACCTCGCGCTGCATCCTGGGCCAATAAAGGCTTTAATAGCGTTGCAAATACAGCACTCCATAATCATACCAATACCTCTCACCCATTACCCTCTGCGTCTCGTCTGACGTCTCGGAGAACGACGACGGCTACAGGAACCCGGGCAAGTCGTTCAGGATCTACAGCAGGGGCCAGTGAATCGCGACCAACAGCACGCGAACGGAAAACGGCAGCAGCATCGAGTACAGTCAAGACACCTTCTTCATCTCGTCCTGCCACTCCGTCCAGTGCGCGGCCAACCACACCTGCCGGAACGAGATCGACAAAACATAAGGAGCCTGTGACGATACCACCAGTGCCATCTCGATCGCCAGTGTCTACTGCAGCTGATTCCGACATTCCCTCACCTTCACCTTCGCTATCACCTACCGAACCCATTGTCCCCGCAGTCAAGGAAGAAGTGGTAGCTCCAACGCCGGCACTTCCTCCTGGTATTCCCGCCGTCCCACCGGGTCTGGCTTCTCCTGCAATCATGACTTCCCCACCAGTTACCGCACCACCAGGGCTGTCCGCCCCACCCGGATTGCCACCACCGACACGTCAGCTCGGCGTGTCCCCGCCGGTTGCTTCGTCATCATCGCAAGGATCGTACCAGATGTCCACCCAAGCACTGGCGCTGGTCGAGGACATCAAGGCGCGCCGAGAGTCTGCGCTGATTTCTCCTGCCGGCCAGAGTCCGTTCCCGGATTTCGACCGAATGCTCCAGAATCTCAGTGGCGGAGACAACGGTTTCAGCTTCAATTTGGATCCCAAGTTGGCTGGAGACGACGCAGACGCAGGCTTGACACTGCCAGACATTGATACAGAGCCAGCTCCTTTCTCAGGTTCTTACTTGGATGCATTCCCCAATCTGCGTATACAGTCTTCAGTACCGCCCTTTGTGGCATCACCTGTACTGGCACAAGCGCGACCTGGGTATGGCTCAGCCGGCCCAGGCTCTCCCGTAGTCGAGCGACAGTCTACTGGATCAAGTTACACAGGCTCGTTCAATCCCTTCTCAGAGAACGCCGAAGATGGACCTTCTCGTCGTTTCTCTCCTTTAGACGAAGAGAGGAAGATGTCTCGTTTTGGATTTGCGCGTGGTCGTCAGGGATCGTCATCGTCGCCTTTACATACCGCGTCACCGCTCGGCCACCACAGCGAGAGTGCCAACCACACGCCGTTCTTCAACACTCCAGATATTGGGTTTGCTCAAGCCAACACGTCGTGGAATGGGCGACCTCCACTTGCCGACTATATGCACTCGTCCACCTCGGCGATGTCCTCACCTTTGGTCCAACACGCTCAAGCTCATACCCAGTCGGTCAACTATAACCAGTCACCCCAGCTACAACAGCAACCTACACCGTCAGGCAGGTTCCAGCCGTTCGATACCAGCGTGAGCGTGAGCGAGGCACAACTCAGAGAGTTTATCTCTGCGAGTAGGAATGGGCTAAATGGAGTGAGGTCCGCCTCGACTGGTGAGAAAGACAAGTTCATCTAGTGTATGTCTGGTGCTGACGATGTGTCGCCAGATCCTCATGGATACAAGTTCAGTGGGCATCAAGCCTTCAACGATCCTGCTATTATGTCCGCCCAAATGGTCACTTCGCCAATGCTCAACCAACAATCGAACGTCCGCGATAACGGCTTCGCCAGCCCTCAAAGCTCAATGGACAATATTACACCTCAGCACATGAACTACGGACCGCCACCTGGTATCATGTACCCACCTGGTATCATCCCAGGACCGATGATGGCTGGTCGCCACCAAGGGCAGCCGCTTAGCGGTGGAGTCGGCGTAGGAATCGGTGTCGGCCTAGATGCTTCTCAGGCGAGTGCATCAGCGCATGGTGAGTTCGATTTTTACTTATCTCAGGGGAGGCAGTCCCATCAGGTCAGAGTACCGAGCACCGTACTTCCAGTGCGGAAATTATACCATCGGGCGTGAGGGCGCATTGGTCTGCGCGTCTTTCGTTTGTCCCGTAGAGGCAAGGCAATGGAGTGCTCGAAGCGGGCCCGGTCCTTTCACATTCAAACCACCCTGTCCTCCGTCCTCCTTCGCATTTGTTTCTCATCATACACCTGTATGACACCACGTCGTCATTTTTTATTTCATGCATTCACCGTCCTCCATGCCTTCGTCCCCGGGGTGAGCTCGAACGCTGACGCGCACTGCCTATTTTGTCCTGCCTCCCCTCTAATCTCTTACTGTCTCTCGTCCTTCTCTCACACTGTTTAATGCGAACGTTTTTGATGACCAAAGTATCCAACCCCACATCTCCCACCCTCCCATCTACTCCCTCTGCCCATGCTACCACCATTCCTCCTTCCCCCGTCCTGTCGTCTGCGGATTTTCCCGCACTTCAGGTCGCAACCACAGCGTCAACGGGGCCTACTATAGCCGACAGCAGCAGCAACAACAACAGCAACGCTTCGCAAGACCAGGTTCAGCCATCCCAACCGCAAGCCGATAATGCCGATGTAACCGACGCGGCCACGCCTGATGCGAATACACCTCCTGCGATGACGGAGAAGGAGCTGGAGAAGGCGGAGCGTAGAGCAGCGAGGAAGGCAGCAGCAGCAGAGAGGGCGGCTGAGAGGCAGAGAATTGCGCAGGAGAAGGCAGCTGCTAGAGCAGTGGAGAAAGAGAGAATTGCAACAGAGAAAGCGGCGGAGAAGGAGAGGTTGGCTAAAGAAAAGGAAGAGAAGGATCGGGTCGCGAAAGAGAAGGCGGAGAAGGATAGAGTTGTTAGGGAGGCTGCCGAGAAAGAGAGGTTAGCGAGATTGGAGAAGGAGAAGGCAGAGAGGGAGAGAGTCGCGAAGGAGAAAGCTCAGAAGGAGGCTAAGAAGGCGCAGGAGGTCAAGCAGAAGGCAGCCGCCGCTGCGCAGAAATCAAAGCAGACTGCTCCGTCTACACCTTCGATTCCGACGCCGCAAGTTGCGAAGGCTAAGGCTGCAAAGCAAGCTCCCGCCCCTTCTTCCCCTGCGCCGCTCGACTCCGTTACGCAAGCTCCCATCCTTGCCAGGATGCCTAAGAAGAACAAGCCGGTGACGAAGCCAATCAAGATTCCCAAAGTAGATCCTGTTCAGGATGCTCAATCCAACATCGGCTCGGCTGGTACTTCAGAAACTCCTCCTCAGCTTCCTGAGGCTAGGACGGCGGACTCAAGCTCTACCAACTCTCGTGCGCACTCTGTCGAACCCCGCCCCATAATGCTCGAGGAATTACTGTGCGACATGGATATGGCGAACCCTTGGATGAATGTTCCTCGTCACGTCTACTTCGACTTGAACAAGATCAATCCCGCTGCTAAAATGCCCCTCGAATATGGTCCGTTGGTCCATGCGCTCTCTGCGTTGTCCGTCGGCGGTGGATCCTTTGCCAATAATATGCCCTCCGGTTCTATCGACAACGCCGTTTCTTCATTCCAACAGCTCCTGGAGACGTTGACGCAGACCATATCCGATCTCTTACGCTTACTTCCTCGCACCACTTGGGACGACAGTTCCTCCTTCGACGGTGTCCTTAGGGACATGTTGAAGGGTGATGACTTTCTAGATGATGGAGGTGACGATCAGAACGGGCATGGCAAGGAGGATGAGGTCGCTGCCTTGACCATGGCGCTTGAACGTCGCGCTCGCTGGATGGAAGTCCAGCTGTCGAAACTCGAGGAGCTTCACCGGGACATCAACACTGCAGCCGTTCGCGCAGTCCTCAGCTTCAACGACAACGGATGGTTTCACAACGGCGTAATCCCCAAGAACGGACATTCGCTGCAAAGGTTCGATGAGATGGGTTTCGTTCAGGAGGACGGCGAACTTCGTCCAATGACGGGAGATGAATTGGAGAAGGAACTACTCGCTGCGAAGGAAGCGGCCATCTTCGCGGAGGCGGATCTGAGAGAAGCTATGCAGGTTATGATCGACGAGAGGCCCTTGGCAGAGGACGAGTGGTGATGTGCGAAGATGAGAAAGGAAGAGGATGTGGAGGCAGTATCGTACTATTATTGTAGGAACATGCGAAGTAATTCATGGACTATGTTGCAGATGAAATTTTCTCGAGCATTCTCAGAGCGACTCATCGCGATGAATATCCTAAAGCTCACTGATGGCGAGGCGAGCTTTTGATGTATGTGAAGTTCGTCGTTCCTCAGCCAGCCTTCTTTCTGCGGTGAAGTACTAGTCCGCAGCTCTAAGGTTAGGTTAGGATTACAGTTAGGGTCACGATAGGCGCCCTTCAGCACAACTCTATTCGGTACTGTCATCTCGTTGGCCACCTGCTTTCTCGTCGCGTTCTTTACCACAAGCATCCTCGCTACGGCATACTGAAGACGTATGGCGCGAACGCCACGAGTGCATCGACCAGAAGATCCTGATGGGCGTGACGTCGATCAGTACAACCAGGTATGTAGGTCCAACCTCATCGACCCCTGGTGGTGATCCTTAAGCCTTATCATTATTCAGGTGTTTGTGAAGGATGGGCAAAGGATCAAGTTCTTCTTCTACACCTTGGAAGATGGAAAGCAGTCAGAGATCACATTGGAGAGTGCTGAAGCATTGGGACAGAAGGTTCGGGTACGTCGGTGTTTTCTTCCTCTGTCAAAAGAGAAAGCTGATGTCTTTGCGTTCAGCGTCACGGAGGAACAGTCACTAATGTCGAAGCCGAATGTGATGTTGTCATTGTCAAGGATGAAGATGCCGCCGCAGAATACAGCATGCGCTACAGCGGATACCAGAACAAGATCTATGTGGAACCCACCGGTTTCATTGCGAGGTGTATCAGGATGAGAGTGTATCAGCATGTGGCTGCACCTCGTCAAGGTATGCCAGGTCGACCGGGACGGAAAGATCCTACAGCGTGCGTTTCTCTTCTTCTCGCTTCACGGATCTATGAACTCATTCTTAGCAGTCGTGTGGCGTTCTCTTCGGAAGACGATAATCACCTCGTTGAGTACCTTGCACACGTACTTCCCGATCGTGAACAAGGCGGTCGAAGTGGCAATTCGGTTTACCAAAGACTTGTTGCTCGTGGCGAGAATCAGGTACGTGTGTAACCTGCGCGGACCTTGGCCGAAATACCCATGAATGAGCGTGATTAGGACTGGGAAGAATGGAAATGGGTCAAGCGACATACATGGCACTCATGGCGAGAGCGATACAAGAAGAACAAAGGCGAATTCGACCAGCGAATCGAAGACTACTTGGAAATAAATCCTCCACCTGCCGACTTGAAGGGGGTTGATCATCGTGACAGGCGGCGGGGGCGTGGCGGTAGAGGTATAGTTCAGCAGTTCGCCGGAGGGGGAGAGGTCGATGAAGAAGAAGACGACTATGCAATGGGCGACTACGGTGATTTTGAGCGAGGCCCAAATGCAGACAGGGACCCTCGTCAGAATCCGGAAGAGGAGGAAGAGGAAGAGGAAGATGGGCTCGTTAGCGATCTGGAACGGGGGAGGAAAGGTCACGAGGATGAGCAAATTGAAGAAGAGGCGCATTCTGTCCAGTTTGATCTGGAGGATGACGCGGTCGATTTTGAAGAAGGCGGCTTTGAGAAGAACGGCTTCGAAGAGGACGATTTCGAACAGCAGTAGGTTTCTACATCCAATTGTCTGTTCATTTGTGTTGACTTACCCTTAGCAGACGTTCTCTCTCACCTGAGATCGAATTTTCCAACACGCAGCAGACCCTCGTAGGCTCACAAGTTGCAAAGACGAAATCGCAGCCACGGATCCCTCTTCCTTCTCAGCTGCCATCATCTGCGCCTGTCCTATCGCAAAGGCCCCGGCTCATAAAGCGTCCTCGGCCTCGCCCATCCAGCACTCGAGATGATCTGCCTGCCAGCTCACAGGCTATTTTGGCGGGTTCTTCAGGAACCCAACTCGAGCCTGCTGTGCGTGACGATCAACCTGAGGAAGACGCGCAAGCGGACGCTCGAGAAGTGCAGAAAGCGGCGATCCCACCTCGCCCCAAACCGAAACCGAAACGCAAACGTATAGATGTGGTAGGGCCGCCACCAGGTCTAACGATCGAGGATCCACCATATAGGAACACGAGAGCGCGCTCGCGATCAAAGGAACCTACGACAGCCCCGGTATCCAAGAAAGCAAAAGTGGACAAGGGAAAGCAGAGGGCTACGGATATGGATGCCGTTCCCGAGACCTCGCCGGAAGAAGAGCATTACTCGCCGAATCCTAGCAATGTTCACCCTGTTGAGTCTCATGGATCGAACGAAAACGATGAGGAGGATGTGAACCACATACTTGAAGCAGACGACGGCGAGCCGGACCCATTTGTCGCACAATCAAGGGAAGAACTACAGGTGGAACGCTCTGCACAGAATGAAGATGTATTGAGTACCGACGATGAGAACACCTCGCGTGCGTTGTTCGGTGAGTGAGTACAGCTTCTTTTTGTCATACTTCAATGTGCTCACCCCTTTACACAGTCGCTAAGGGTGTACTGTCAGCATCAATATCGCGCCTTGCTGCAAGTCGCGCAAATGTCCCATCGCAGTCCAGAAGCAGACCTGAAAGATCCTCGCGCGCGTCGTCTGTTGCACTACAATCGTCTACCCACTTCCTCCCTGTGACATCCGCCAAGACTATACCTCAGCGGGAGTCTTTCTACATGCCACCAGAATCCTACGCACCCGCGGCTGCGATGTCCGCAGTGCCGGTTTTCAACATGCCTTCATCCTCAACCTACGCCTCGCAAGCACCTGGAGCTGCTGTGTCTGCAGCTACTTCATATCAGATGGATCCTCCGTCGTCCCCAGAGAGCTCTTTTCCATCCGATCCTCCTGATATCATACCTTTGTCGGGCACACGTGCCGATGCGGAGAAGCAACGGCGTGTCAAAGAGCAGTGGGACGCTGATTACAGCCCCCTTCCAGGTACCAAGGCAGCGCAATACTTATCCATGTCTCAAAGGAGGCCCAGTTTACCGTAATATTCGTTTGTCTCTTACCTTCAAATAATTGAATATCTACTACCTTGCACTTTCGAGTTGATGTACATTCTACAGCCTTACATATGAAATAATCTTGTGTCGTCCAGTCTGACATAGTATCGACCCTTCGAGGTTGCGTCTGATTTAATATTCCTGTCCTGGAGAACTATATCAAACCAATTGTCCCTACGGTCTTCGTTTCCAGGAGGAGTATAGACAGCCCGTAGGGTTGATGTCCTGTTCATGCGAGCCTTGTCTGTCCATGCTGCTCGCGCACACGTCTAGAATAAATTATGCATCTTGAATGTCCGTCAGGACCGCATCGTACAACTAGTACAAAGAAAGGAGGACAGGACGATGAAAATCAAGCTCGCACCGCCCAAAAGGCCCTTGGATGGAAGTTTCAACATGACCTTCGGCTTGGAACCACGCAATCTACTAATAGTACGCGACAGGAATACCGAGAGGATCCGGTACGCTGTCACGGTGAGCACCAGAATTGCCAGCGAACAAGGGTGCTCTTCGGTTGACTGGCGTGAGTGGATACATCCTCTCAAGATCAGGATCTACGGGGGGCAGGTGGCCTGCGTATCTTTCGGTTCTCGTGCTCAAATATTCTCCTGGATTCAGGCAACGATCAGTATGTACAACGGTTCGTTGAAGCGAGTGCTCAGCATGACTTACTCGCAAGGAGAGTCAAAAGTGCCCTCCTATCGAGATCCCTAGTGCAATGACCTTCGGGACAAGAGTCTCGTTCGGCGATCCCAGCCCAGCCAGAGGGATGCGATATGGCATCAATATTGCTACAGTATGCATGAATTGAATCAGTTCCGGTAAGCGTAAGTGGATCATGTCGGTCAGAGTCACGTACTTCCATGCCAAAGGTGCGGACAACGAGGGCACCACGTGAGCAGCGAGGGCAAGAGCGATAGCGAAGATTGTGAACATGATATCGACGTAGAGCGAAAAGAACAAAAAGTTGAAGGGAGGGGCTGCACACGGTGGCGTGGTTAGCTCAGGTCGATGAAAAAATTCTGAGAGCGACTTACTGTCCTGCACCGGTGACAGAAATGAGAAGAAAGTGTGAGCTTGGTTTTGAAAACCATAGCAGGTGCAAGATTTATATTCCCCCAGAGTCACAGTGTGCATTTCGTATCGGTCGGAAGTCCTGCCCTTCATGAGAGTCGCAGTTCAGCCGAAGGATTCTGGTGACACGAACTGTCCGAACTGCCTCTACAGGCTGCAAGTGAAGACGTGAGATTGTGACGATCGCATTGCAACCCGGTGTGAGATCACTCACCATTTGATCTCTATCTTTGCGTCATTTAGTCCATTTTTTGCGAGTGCCTCGATTTCAGAGCCTCGTTGGGTCAGACCAACTAGTCAATAGCCCAGCCCCCCCCCCCCCTTGGTTTGGTGAATCTGTGATCGACGCGAAAAGACACGAATTCCGGTCACCGAGAAAGCCTTGGAGACAATTGAGCAGATGCACACTGACAGACACTGACCGAGGCAGTCGTGCAACACTATCAGTTGCCCACGGAGCACAATTTTGACTGGAAGATCGCTGTTTCAGACTTGAAGCTTGAAGTTGTCCTCGTCAACTCGTCGACGCCACACCGCGAACGAGGCTGATCTGCCGAACTCTGGCAGTAAGTACTCCGGCCGACCCCGGATTGAGCGTCTAGAACACTGCGTTTTGGACGCTCGAATAATCGAACTTCAAGTTCCTGAGACATTCGCGGTATTAGGAAAACAGATATTCTGTGAGATGGTAGTGGTGGACGAACAGTCTCAGTGGAACGCTTGAAAACTGAAGATTGCGTTGAGTACCGATCACCGATCACGCAAAGTCCTGTCTTAGTAGAAAGGCGAAATACTTATGTGACCGTACGAGCTCTAGTACGGAACGATTGTCTTCCATACCGAGGTCAGCCACGGAGACTACCGTACGAGTGGCCGTGTTCCACTGCCACTCCCATGAATGCACTATTCGGTGAGATACAGAACATCACGCAACGCGCCTCCGACTCATGATCGTTTGGTGACTACCAGGACAACTTCCAGCAACTCAGAGGGGTTTTATGAAAGATCGTAAGAAAATGCTGAGCATGGAGCAAATCTCGCGCTCAACCACTCAAGATTGACAGGGTTGTCGTGCATCAGATATACAAGGGAATGGTATTGAGTACACTACACTTGCATAGGAACTTAAACATGTGAGAGAGGAGAGCGCGGCGAGCACCTATGTGGCATAAAAGCCACTTTGCCAAAATCCACGGATGCGACCCAGTTCTCATTCAACGGGACGGTCTTTCTGATACCTATTGTTGAAGATACCGCCGGTGAGTTCCAACGCTCCAGAATCTGCGCGGTTCTCCATCCTGTCAGGAGAACGCTTCCTAAAGAACTCGACGGGCTGGTACCGATACTTCTGATTCTGTATCGTGGTCAAATCGACAGCTGAAAGGTCCACCGCTCCAGAAGCATCATCTTGACTCGACCGCGCCAAGACCTAAACAATTCGGTCAAAAACGCAATCTGACGGAAAGTCTATTGCATACCTCTAGATGTTCTCCTAGCATTAACGTGGTAGTCAGTCGAGTTCTTTGCTTACTCCGATAAAGAGCGGTGACTCACTTGCAAACAGGTCCCCAGCTATTCCACTGTCAAGCTCCCTAGCGCATTGGCCACCGGGGCATAAGCCTCGTTTGTAGATCCCTTCCCAACCGATAGGGTGTACGGCGCTTGACATGCTGCTGTTGTGATGCGCATGAAAGGAATCAGCGGTACTTGGGCAAAAGAGAGAGAGAGAGAGAGAGAGCCGTACTATAGGTTGATAGGTGCGGCTATTGAAGGCGTCACATATGCTGCGATCGCGAGAGCGACAGTCGAAATCGCGAGCATGATATTATGGACAGGCAGGTAGGAGTGTTAAAGTTCGAAAGGCTGTAATCTTACAGTCAGCTCAAGCTGTTATCCGAATGAGACCCTTGGAGCAAGGCTTACTGTCCAGCACCGAAAAAGCAGAGTACTGTGTATATGTGAGTGGTGACGTTCAGCGAAAACCGGTCTTATATACAGATGAGCTCGTACCTGAAAGTGCAACTGTCTACGTAAGTCGCCTCGACAGATCTCCACCACTGCTGGCGGGCACTAGTCGCAGAGGCAGTGATGTATGATCATTGACCGCTCTCTCTCGCCGTGACTGGCAACGTTGATCCCAGCGCGCGACTCTTCTTGTAACGTAGACGTCCCACAACATGTGAGCCAGGCGTAGCGACTCGGCT